>JAPMOQ010037954.1:198657-271362 GCA_026543055.1 Argiope trifasciata | reverse complement strand
CTAGTTAGGGATAAATGTTACTTGTCGGTATAGTACCTCGGGAATAAACACTAACGATCAGTTTTTGTATTATCACCAGCAACGCATGCGGTCGTTACGCAAGAGTATAATCGCTTCGGAACATTTCATATTGGGACATCTCTTTTTAAGCCTATGGCACATGAATTTAAATGGCTGTACTAAATCCAGAAGTATTAGTTAAAATAGATACAGTATCCGAGGGAAAAAAAACATTTATTTGCAATTCAAGAATAAATAATGTACATTTTTCTTAAATTTAAATTGTAAAAAATATATAGTATTAAAAAATTTTTCTATTTATGCCTACAATCCAAGTTTCTATAAAATATTGGTTTATTTTTAACTCATCGTTGAAAGGATGATAAAGAAATGCTATTTATTTTTGGATAATGCTATTTGCACATACTATGCTTTCGGGTAAAATATTATTTAAAGATTCTGTAGATATTATTCAATTTTTCCCCTACAAAAGTAACTGAAAACCCTCAAAGAAAGCCTTTACATATTTTTAAAATTTTCTAACATGCAATACTTACAAAATGAAGAAATAGAGTTATTTTAATATTCTAAAAATGGATGAATTAAAAAAAATACAATAAAACAATTTTACAGACATCACTTTAAAAAAAGATTGGCTATGATACAAATTCGTCAAAGATTAATCATGCAATTCAGAGGTGAAAAAAAAAAAAAAAACACTTTCTTCAATTGAGATTTAGGTAGATATTTCATAATTTCGTTGCTTGGCTTGTGTCATGAACCGAAGACTTTACTTAGTTCTCTTTCTCTCGTTATTTCAGCTAGAAATTTTAACAGCAGTTAATTATCTATTTTTTTTTTATCAACGCAAAACTGCATAAGACGATGAGATTTAAATTACTGAAATTAAAATTTCTAAAGTTTTAATCTTTTATACTTAATTTAATGTAATTTAATTTGGAACAAACATAAACAAAGAAAAGCCAATAAATAAATAAATAACTCAGTCTCATAAAAATGCGATCTTTTCCTCTCCTCCCCTCTTAAAGGAAGTGGAAGTAATGTTCTTTATTTTTTTGAAATCGTAGGAAATAAAGAGCTCTCGCTTCTTTCCACAACTTTATGGACTAGCATTTGTTTCCTCTTGTTACAAATCAATGCAGTTTAGCGTTGATTTGTAATGAGTGATTGGGTGAAACAAGAGGAAACAATCCTCAAAGTGATTTCCTTCCCTTTTCGTTCCATCAAACAGTGGTTTTGGGAACACCTTCCTTTCTGTCAACTGTTTCCATTGAAATAAATCAAAATATTTCATAAACCTATGTTTAATTTTTTAAAAAAAATTATGAAACACACTCATTTTATAATCTCTCTCTTCCATTAATGTGCGTAACTGGGCAGTAAACTAATTATTTCCCACTTTGTAATAGTGCATGTGAGCTATAAAGTATTGGGATGGTGTATAATAACCAGGCGTTTCTTTGGCGTGCTATATTTTAATAAAAATTTACAATATCTTATAAATTTATGAACGAAAATATTCTTCTATTTTTAACCCTTTAATTACCGAATTATGTTGCCATCAATGTTTCAACTTCATTTTTGCACCAGTAGTTTAGTTTCCTTTGCAGAACAATCCCAGAGAACCCAAAGAAAAAACGTAATTAATAGAAATATCTTAATTTAATGATTAATTAAATATTCTTAATTCCCACTTTTAGTTTATATTAGTTTCATGTTATTTGGCTTATTCCAAAGGTTCTTAAGAATACCACCAGCAAAAATAGTCATAAACATAGTAAAAATGTAAGCTAGATTTAAATGGTTCTTTCAATAACCATCAGTAAATAAAGAGTTATAAAAATTCGTGTGGATAATCATACTCATATTAGTCATAATATGCTTATCGTTTTCCATTATGATAATGTTCGTCCACATGTTGAGCGACGTGTTGTCGAATACATCGCCAATAAGCGCTGGAAACGGCTTCCATGTCTGTCATATTCTCACACAGAAGCGCCTACCAGGTCAATCGGTTGCTAAGTCGGGTGAACAACAAAGTTCAAACAATTTGGATAACTTAGTGACGAATGTCAAGGCATGAAACGCCTCCAAGAAACCTGGAATCGGCCGTTTTTCAAGCAAATGGGAAGCATTTATTGATGTAAATGGCGACTAAGCTCATGATTAATCATTTAAAAATGTTACTGTTGAATTTTTATGTTCCCTTTTTCATAATAAATTCAAGAACCGCAGCTTATATCGTTTAAAAATGCCAGAGAGTTATGCACCAACCCAATAAGATCTGTTGGAACAGGGTCTTACTTTTTCCAGGATAGAACGCCGTCACCACCGATGCAGTCCCTGCTCCCGGAATCTTGACGAAATTAGGGAAAATGTCTTTGATGGTGGTTGATTCGGGAACCGAACCGAAGATGGTCGAGGCGTTCCCGTAGTTCACGCTCAGCGAGTCCGCCAGCCTCTGCCTCAGTTTTTTATCGTCCAAAGTGAGCTCGCGCTGCGCACCGATTTCAGGGTTCGTCTCTCTGTCCTCACTCTTCCTCAGGAAAGACCAGGACAACACCATCTTAAGTTCGTTCTCTCCTCGCAGCTCCTGAATGAGCGCGGTCTGACTTGGAGGGCTGATGGTCCAAATCGACGTCGAGTTGTTGCTGAGTTCGATTAGGACGGTGTCGTCCTTGTCATAGCCAGTCAAAAAACTGGTCGTCGACGGTTCGGCCAACTGGGCGACGGCTTTTTCTAGGTCCTTCCACTGGTCATTAGTGAATTTGTGGATCTGGTGCTGAAGAGCTGTCGTGCGGAATATGGGCTCGTAGCCGGTGATGGCGAGTTCTACGGTGCAGCTGATGGGGGTGTTGCTTCTACCAACTGTATTGCCGAGGGCGAACAGAAGCAGTGGGAACCAGATGATGAGTATGATGAAGAAGAGCAGGAACCCGCCGACGCCGTATTTGATGAGGGCGGTGCGCTTGGCTCCCCTTGGCGTCGGATAATCGGCTTCGGCTCGTCTGGTGCACTTGAGGACAAAAACGTTTGCATAGATATCTTCCATTTTTAACCAGTTGCTAACATTCATGCTCGTATCGGTCCAGATCCAATCCATTAAACTTCTAAGCTCGTAGAGGAAGGGTATAATCATGTACCTGCAGAAAAAGAAACAATTAAATTTAATCAGTGTCTACAGTTCATCAACTGTTCAATGATCCTGTTAACTAAGCCATTCTTCTGTTTACTTTGCAAATCAAAAGTGGCGATTTCAGGATATAATGTGCATAGTAAGCGAAATAAAACATTCTTTACTCATGTCAGACGCTTAACTCTTAATTTGGCTAAGTCCGCTACAACGAACAATCAAATAAATAAAATCTGGTGGTGGTTCTGTCAGTGTTCGCCACAGCGGACATTAATTATCTCAAAAATGGAAAATGATTATATATATATATATATATTGTCAATTTTACAGAGATTCTAATGTCTATACAGACATGGGAAAATAACAGAAATTAAAAAAATGCTTGGAAAAACATGTTGTCAAATTAAGGGTTAATAGATTTATCAGCATGTTTTTATATTTAATTTTACTATAAAAGTGAAAAATGTTCCTCGCGTTTACTTTAAAAGTACTAAATGGTAAAATGTGAACACGCTGATTCTAGAACAGCGAATTTAATTTTAAAGCTATAAGAAATCAAATTTATTTAGAGCTCAACTTTTTAATTCGATATTATTTAATCGTGAAATTAATGCATTATGTTTTAATAGTAATGCATCTAATTTCTGTTTACTGCAGTTTAGAATTACCATGAATAACAAATCGATTGGCGTATAGATGATACTTATCACCATCTATACACCAATCTATGAGAATATTTTGTAGACATTAAAGTTTTAATTTTTAAAAATCTATTTTAGAGTAGTCTTATCATTTAAGAAAAATGATAAATAAGTTTGAGACATTCACGATTTTGAATATGAAATGATATTTGTGCAATAAATATGAATCAATTAAAACAGTTATCTGTAAAATATATTCTATCTAAAATATTTACAAAGGGACAGGTATTTTAAAAAGAACAAGATGGGAAACAAGATTTCCATGGTAGAAGAAAAGATGACCCGATTGTCAGCTTATCGTTTACACCTACGGGATGGTTATAGGAATTTTACAATTATGTTAAATAATTTTCTAAAATTTTCGAATCTCAACCGCAATTTACCAAGAATTAATCGCCAAATAACTCACCGAGGAGACAATAGATTCTGTAGAAATGCTAAATCCAAGTTAAAGGTTAATACTTTGTAGTTATATTACGCAAATGTCATGCAAGTTATTCTCAGAGGTAACAACTTTATTACAGATTATGCGAGAAAGTTTTGGGGAGATAAGCACTGTTTTTTATTTCATTTTAATTAAATTTTAGCGTTTTCCACAGTAAATACCAAAAATATTGTAGCACAAATAATGCTGCATCATCTTCATTTTCAAAAATTATCTTTTTTACTATAAACGATTTTATGGTATGAATATATTTTCTATGTTTAATCCATTTAAAAAAAATATTTTAATCACATTTTCTAAAATTAAATTTGAGAATTCTGAACGGATATTAAAGAATCACGAGATACAATAAATAGTTTCTTTCATTACCATTCTGTAAGAACACCAAGTTTTACAATCTAACATATAAAATCTAACAAATAAAAATGAATATTTGTTCATTCGTATTTTATATACTGTCGTACCTTTTATCCTATTTCGATAAAACATTGCTAAATTATTGATTTACTGCACTTAATATTATTTTTTTTCGGCGGCAGCAACGCGCCTTGTACCAGCTAGTCAGATATAGAACTCGAATTGTGTTGTTGTATCAGTATTTTATTTTTCTATTTCAAATTTTCAAATGAGACATTTTTCTTATCACTATTTATGGATATTTTCTTTGCGATATAAACCAAAACTTTTCTCAGCACTTTTGAGTTTGATATGCTTTCTGTCAACAAAATGAATGAGGAAAAGGACTGACCCTTTGAAAAGAAACAGGTTGGCATAGTTGTACTTCTTACAGAAGAAATTCCCCAAGATGCGTGTGGGATATCCAGATCGTATTTGGTAGGCGGAGAGCAGAAGATACAAACACTTGATGAAGTACCACATTTTGGGCGGCAAATGTGGTGAAGTCACGAAATCCCTTTGAAAATAAAAAAGAAAACGCCTAATTAACAAGTAATAGATAAACTTTAAAAAAAATCAGTTAAAATTTAATAATTAACATAATATAATCTTTGCATTCTTTCCTATCAAACTTGATATTGATCTCTATGATAAATGCAAGGAAAGTAGAAATGAATAATACACCAAAAATAAATATTTCATTTAAATTAATCAATGAAAATGCCTTATTGGTTTGAGCAAAATTTGATAAAAATTGGACTTTCTCCATTAAGGAATTATTCAAATTGACCAAAACTAATTGAAACACAATAAGGTGGTAATGTAGAAACAAATCAATGCGCTGTAAAAATTCAATTGACATTTTAAAAGTAATTTCCAAATTGTAGGTCACTGTAATTTTCACAATAGAATCAAGCAACAAATGCTGTAGAGGATTTAGAGCTAGTCTAAAACTAGTTTATAATTTTTAAAAAAAATACTTGGTTTAATTTTTTTACAGTGGTTTGTAAAGATGCTGAATTGGATACCTGATATAATAACAATTATTACCTGATATAATATACTGATATAATTACCTGATATAATATAAATTAAACCACAAATCATTTTTGCTGGAGAAAAGTCGAGCAAAAATCAAGTGAATCAAAACTCTTAGTTCAACTAGATGGTGATAAGAAACAAGGATTAATTATCATATTTATATTTCTTGGCTTCATTTTATGAATGTTCAGGACCACTCGTCTATTTCAATGATTAAATTTATTCCAAGTAAATTTAATTTTTTTAACACAAGCATTTTTAACCCTTAATCCATCATGAATTTAAGACCAACCTTTTTGATGGTACCATTCAAATATTCATTTGCCTTCTAATAAAAACAATCTAGTTAGAAATATTAGAATAGTCTTTTCATATTAGAAATTTTTATGAAAGTTTGTAAAACTTAACCAATATTTATGCTTAATTATAGTGTTAAAAATTATTACTGCTTTTTTGTAATGCTACATCATTAAAATTTGTTGAAGAATCATTTTTCACTTGCCCAAGACAAGAAACACACACACACACATCATATGCAGAATCTACAATAGTTTTTATAATAAGCCTAACAATGTAAGACTCGTCAGCAGAAAATTGAATTTATAAAGGAAACAGCTGTTAGTCTTTAAATAATCATAGCTTCCTCCCAAAGCAGAAAATATGGTAAGAGATAAAAGATGCTAGGAGAAAAGTTTTTGTTACACTGTTTAATTGACCTTTTTTTTCATTTAAATTCTAGAATTAATAGATTTGAACAAATATATATAGAGCATTATTGTATTTGCTTTTTTTTCACCTGCACCTTGAGAATTAAATATATTCATATAGGCCATTGTTTCTGCTATTTATCATTTTATTTTTCCGCCCAAGATCCTGCTCATTAGATCTGGTATAAATTTGAGTTTGACATCTTAAACTTGAAATTGACTTTCAAACAAAAAGAGATTAAAATCAAAACATACCTTGCAGTTATAGCAGGCAGAATGAAAAATATCCACATGTGCACAACGAAGACTGTAATAATTTGAAAAATTAATTTGCCCAAGATGTATTTTCTTAAATACAAAGCTCTGTCAGTAACAATAATTGCAAATTGAGCAATTAACATGATTAGAAATGGTATTGGAACCTAGAAGATGAAATGGAAATTAGCTTTACAAAATATAATATCGTTACATTTAACATTTTTATATACAAGCAGCAAGAACAGAAGAGAGACATTGTTGATGCAGATTTACAAAATAAAAATGTCTGCATCTTTATATTTTTAACCACTTTACCATTTTTTAAAAATTACTGTAGCTCTGAAGTTGCAAGGAGAACATAATATACACAGTTACATTGAAATTTTTATCAAAATCTGGCCAGGTTTTAACAGTCAAAGCAATAATTACTCATAAAGTTAAATAATCTTTGTAAAAGTAACAAAACACAATGAATTATTCATTTGCAAAAATGGTATACTTAGAAGTTAAATTATTATTATTACTAAAAATAACAAAGTGAGAACACAGATAAATATATTTCCCTGGTGGTTTAGGTAGTAGGAATTTTTTATGTCATCCTGAAATCTGTACTGCACATAGATTATACATGTCCACTTATCATAATAGAATGCAAGTGCAACAACCTAATCTCATTTGCCAGTTTACTCTTTTTTTGAGCACATAACAAAACATTTGTTACAGTTACATAACCAATAATATAAGGAAACCTTCCTGCTAATATAACAGCACAAATAGATATAGTGCTGTGTAGATCTTATAGATTAAAAGCCGAAATTTAAGAATGTAATGTATTCACTCACAAAATAATGTACAAAAAGAAAAATATTACAGTACCTTGTTCTCTTTAAAATAGGAAGTAACAGCTTCAGCATCTTCAGTCTATGAAAAATAATTAATTATAAAATTAATTTGTTAATATAATAATAAATTTTATAAGAATAACATAATAATAAATAGAACATGTTAAAAAAATTTAACTCATTCATTTAAGATTATTTTAATATAAAACGGCACAGCTCCATATTTCCCGCTTCCCTCCAAAACAGCAAATAATAAATTTATAAAAGATAAACTGTGGCTTTATTTTCTATTTCATTTTGCATTCAGAGCTAACTTTTTGAATTATAGAGTTATAAAGACTTTGCAATAAATCATAAAATTATGGGAAAGTGAAATCTCAGATATGCATTTAAAATAAGATTTAAGGTAGGACAAGAAAGTGCTTTCTTCTCCTCAGTTTCTTGAAAGACAGCTTCAACTGTCTTTTTTGACAATCCAGGGTAGTCATTTCTATCAACAATAAATCTTTTCATCACAAAGAGGGTGATGCAAGAAGATGGACAAAACTATCCACAAGTTGATTATAGAAAGGAAATATTAATTCTGAGTTGATTCAGAAAAAAAAAAAAAATCTAAATGGCTTAAAGGTACAGCGTCTGAATTAACTTTAGTAGAAAAAAATTCCATTACTACATTCATGTGTACTAGGTAGAAACTAAGAGTTCAAATGTCACTTCTAAAACAATGAAACCCCCTTTTCAGATTAATTATGCAGTTAACAAAAGTCACACATGGCATTTTGGCAGCTTAAAATATCTGCCTTTCATAAGTTTCATATTATCACTCATTACTTCATAAGTTCCATATTATCATTATGTACTTTTGAAAAATTTAATTCACTTTGTTAGAAAAGTAAATCAACATATTGAATAACAATGCATACAGTGAAAGTAGTTTTGACATATGAAAATCTTCTATCTACCATAACATGAAGATTAATTTTCAATAATGAACTTTATTATGAAAGGTTCTTAATATAATATAAAAGTGTTAAAATTTAAATACGAAGAAAATTTTCCTTACAAGGCTAACAAAATGCATTGCTGATGATTTATTTCAATTCTTCTACATGAGAAATCATGCCATTTCTCTTTAACAGTACATTCCAGAAAGATACATAGCAATATGTTTAAGTCTGAATGACCGACTTCAATATATTTTGTGAGTACATAGTCATGATGCATACATATTATATATATATCATGATTAAAAAATAAATTTCATTGACATGACAAAATCTATGTTTTCTAAATAAAATGCAATCAGTCATGCTTCATTGAAATGTAGTATTCTGAATTGGTTGGTTTTATATTATACAAATATGCTGGATACATTTCAGAATTTACTTTATTTGAAAGTAATACTATTACTCGAATTATATATATGACGTTTTAAAATTATAAGCAGATAATCTCTTTCTGCAAAGGTAGAGTAAATTGAAGTAGGTAAAATCTAATATTGTAGCATGCAGTTCAAATATGTACTATTTAGCTTTTCCATAATTCTGCCTAACTCGAAAGATATTTTAAAACTTTTACATAAATAGTTTGAGATTTAGATATTCTTGGACACAGGCGATTTGAATTCAAAAACCTACATGCATGAAATTAAACCAAAGGCATAAGAATCGAAAATGAATCCAGGGAAAAAATCCATTATACAAATATGTTATATATGAAATATAACCTTACAGCTGACAATTTTAATATCTTAAACAACTAATTTCTAGATTATAAACAGTAAAAGTTTAAAAATTCTCACTGTTTATTTAATTAAAGAAAATGCCATTCGAAATGCAATAACTATTTAATCTACTAAGATGTAAGTAAAAAACACACACAGCTGTGTGTGTGTGTTTGTGTGAATATATGCATTATTCTCTACAAAATTGCTCAAATCTTAATTTGCTGCATATGAGAATTTAAAATTGCTCAATATTTATGTGATTTGTATTTATATACATGCACATAACAATTTATTATTTTAAATAAAGAAATTGTAAAAATATCAGAGAAATAAAAATGTCCTTTTGCACATTTTATGAACAGTTACTTTTTTCAGAAATCCAAATTCTGATTTTTTAGTAGCACTTCAATGATATGGAAAACAAAAATGATGGAAAATAACAACTTTTTGAATAAGTATTTATAATAAATGAAAATAAAATCTGAATTACTTACCCCGAATGCAGAGTAGCCGAAAACTACGATGAAAAAGTTTATAAAATCACAAAAAAACATGTACGCGTATACATCTACAGTGACTCGATATTCTGGATACAGTAGGTGATAGAAAAACATTTTCACGGGATCCACAACATTCCCAACACTAAAATAGAGAATTGAAGATAATTAAAATTCCTCATCATATCTGACTCACATCACAGCAAAGTATGCAATTTCAGATACACATATCACATGAGTTTTCACACATGTATTTAGCTTCCATGAACTTTGAAGGCAATACTAACTTCAAATGGAAAACAATCAAAAGCAGCAATTAAAAAAATTGGAATTAGTTGATACAATTTTAAGAATATCACATGCCAACATCAAAATGGGCTGAGATCAATAATTAAACTACCACAGTGTGAATAACAGTCAGAATTTTTTTAATGCAAATTGATAAGGAATTTTCATTCAAACCAAATAATCGAAAATAGTACATACAAATTGAATGCATAATCAACTGACCTTTTTTTAATCTGATACTAATGAACATATGAATTGAAATGTATTTGGTTGACTTAAATGTAAAAAGTCCCATTTAATTCTTTTAATATGAATTCTGCGAATCTGGAGACATTAATTAGAAGCATGCAAGAAAAAGAGTTACTTCAATTCAAAGAATTTTTTTGAAATTGTTCACAAATTTAGTATCTCCTTCACATTCTTTGCTTCACTACCTATTAAGCCCCATTTCCGCGACTTGTGCATGTCTTGCAAATGGCGCATTTTGTCCCCTTTACCCTCATTTGTGGTTATCAGGACTCTAATGCCTGTCTATTTTACAGAATCAGTGGAAAGTTTCACACCGACGTCCACAGGCTAGATGGGTCTTATAATAGATTCAGGTGGTAGATTTACGACCATATTCTTAAAGGCAATGGCCCATGGGAATGGGGTTATACCCTCTCAAATTTTTTGCCCAAGGACTTCAATACAGGTTATCCCTAATTTGAAATGGAACTGTATAAATATATGCTGAAATTGTTAAAAATAACGCAAAAAATATTTAAAAAAAAATGTTGAAAAAAAAAAGTAAAATATTGCGTGATAATAAAATTCATGTAATTAGGAAATAACTTTTTTTAAAATTAAAAATGTATCAAATTTTTTTAATGCAATACTGCTTTAAAAATTACCACGGAAAATAGCTTAATTTTTAATTGGCTGAAGTTTATTACGAAGTAAATATATATATATATATATGCAACATATTGTTGCGAAGTTTTTTTTATATCAGATTAGAAAATGCATTTCGGACTCGCAGACATTGAAAATTGTGTCACGTACAGACTGCCGCGTCATAAAATTTTATTATGTTATGATGCTTGGAACAAAGCATTCGAGTCCTTTCTATTTATTTTAGGTCAACACAACCTTATCTTCTTTTCTTTGGTTTGACACTCCGCCGCTAGAGGCATATCTAGTATGACTATTCTCAAAATAACAATTCTGATAAAACAATGGCATTATTATTAAAAAAAAAGAATATAATTATCATACATTTTAGAAACATCAACCTTCGGTAATTCTTCATATAAGGACATTTCACTGCCTGCAAATAAAAAGAAACATATTGTCACGAGTCTGAAGTAAGCATGCAAATAAAAAAAGTCAGTTTAAAAGAAAGAAACTGATTAGATTAATAGATGTCTTTTATTAACGAAATGCTATAAAACTTCATAATTATAATTCATCGTCATTCTTTAGTTTTTCCTCTAGAACTCATATTTCTGAAACAATGTCATCATTATTCTCCAGTACCTGTGGTTACTTATCTCCTAACCAAATTTACAAAAATAAAAATTTATAAACACCTGATTTTACTGGAGAACTGACATGTAAGAGATTTGGTGTAAGTTAAATATTCTAAACTCAACGTCTACCCTCTAATGTTGTGCAAAACGCCGAGAAGGGTTGCCAGCTCAGACACTCTCCAAGTCATCTGAACGCTGATAAAAATTGTGTGGTTTGCACCATAGTAACTTCAATGTTACTTTAGAATATAATGTTATAGTAACCTGAAGCTGTATTTAAATCGATGAATATTTTTTAAGCTTATTCAGATATTAAGTGAAAAAAAGTTTAAAAAAGTAAAAATGGAATCTACGATTGCAAATTTCAAGCTATCGTGTGAGAATATTTTTAAGTCTTTATTTAACTGAATTAACCAGTTTAGGCCGGTTTGAATTAATCATGAAGTTTTTCTATTGGTTTCTTTATCTACCCCTTTTATTACACACACACATATTATATATATATATATATATATAAGCAGTTAAAATATATGCGAAGAAAAGAGGATGATAAAATAATCTTATGCTTTATTCATTGCCTACGCAATTTCGAGCTTCAATTGACATTGAGCACGCGAGCTTCAAAACTCCCAAACCCAAACAATATCATGTTCTCACATGATTAAAAAACGCATCCACTCAAGCGTACATCTCCTTTTCACTTATCACACATTTTTTTAATTTTATCTTTTTGATCTAAATTTCTAAGTGAAATTATCCCTTCAAAAGGGCTTAAGTGCTGCCAATTTAATTTTGGAGATTAATTGATTGCTAGTTAAGACGGATTCTATTATACTTATATTTTTAAGATGTTGGCTTGGATTCCTTAAGGTATGGATTATTTAGCTGAGAATGTTTTTTTTTTTCATTTATTATTATTTGGGATCACAGAAGCAATTACAATTCATTATATCTTTATAACTGTAATAACTGTACATGTCAAATAGGGATACTCAAGAATTCTCTTCGGTACTCTTACAAAATGACGCGCACTCTTCGCGTCCAGACTTCTTAATAAATATCATGGCCTCCACCCCCGCGCAGCTGTTCTTCAACTCTTCACGTTTTTTTAGGACAGACAGAACAGCCCCATGCTGATAAGAGACATGACAATTATCTTAAAAGACGATGATCAATATTGCCATTTATGCTTTATTCATTGCCTACGCAATTTTGAGCATCAAATACTTGTTGCCTTCAATTATTCAAAACCTTCTAACGAAAACAGGATCATGTTCTCGCATGATAATAATTACCTTCACCATCCGAGCACTCTTCCAGACCATCCAGTTCATCGCCGTCAGAGTCGTGCGGATCCTTCTTCACCTCGGGCAACGCTTTGATTTCAGGGGGTGGCGCCGAAGGCTGAAAAAGATTCTCCCATGTATAAGAGAAAAAGAGAATCGGAAAGGAAAGACAGAAAGGTAAAGTCGTTCGCATACCTCTATGGCTTTATCATCGAACGAGCCTCTCTCGGAAGTCACCTCCACGTTGGGGATGATCAGACTCTTCTCGGTGTCCTTCCACAGTCCGAGACTCTGCGGAGAGAAAACATGTGAGATCTTCCATTTAAAAATAAGTCCGAGGATTTTGAGTTGGCCGCTTGATTTGATGGTTCTGTTGCGATCGGCGATGGCTAGGCTCGCACTTACGATCGTTAGGTTCGTAGCCAGATAACATGACCACAAGACAAAAAGTGATCACTCAATCTTGAGGTTATTATTTAGCTTATAAAGTTTCCACTACAATATTCCCCTTCCAATGAGAAGCGAGACCAACAATATTTTGTTGCCGTTTAGTGGTGATCTAATTGGCTGTTGAATTTTTAATGCGTCTTCGTCGCCAGATTACTTGCTCACAAGACTAAAAGTGATTACTCAATCGTGAGGATGTTATCTGGCTTATAAAGCTTCCACTACAACTCATTATGCTTCATCATTTACAGTACAGTGGTGGTCAAAATTGTGGACACTTTTGAAAATCGTTGTTTTCTAACTTTATATGCTCATAGAAAATGTTACCTTTCACAAAATGCAAACTCTTGCATTTCACCTTAAAGAGAATTTAATGCTGATTTCAATACAAAGAGCCAATATTTGCAATTTGGAAAAAAGTTATTCCTACTTTAATCTGAATAAGAAACCCAATGATGAAGTGGGTAGTAATTTTTAACTTACCTGACTGTTCTTATTCTTGCGAACCAATCAAATATTATTAATTGCTAGCAGAAGCTGACATGTTTGAAGTTAAAACACGTCATAATTTTTTTTTTGTAGAAGGAAGACTGTTTTTTATGTAATTAAATTGTAAGTTAGAAGTTTTGTTAAACTTTTTAATATGCAGTTGGAATTTTTGTAAATATTTTAAATATTTATTCAAGGAGCAATAACATCAAATAAAAGGATATATTAAAGCACTTAGAGAACTAAGATTTTTGTGTTACATGAATGTGGTCCTATGTTGAAATCATAAGACAGGTGGTTGTTTCAGCAACTACATCTTAAGTTCTAAAATTCTGTTTTAGATACCAGGAGACAAACTCAATAAAAAACAAAGCATGAAAGGGCTAAAAAAGGTGCACCACATCTGATAATGTCAGAAAATAAAAAAGACTGTTTCTCCAAAATAAAAGAATGTCATTAGTGGCCATCTGAATGATGCTGGTCATTCAGTCATTTCATTTATGTCAGTTCCAGAACAATCAGGGAAAGATTATTAGAATTTGGATTAAGAGGTAGAATTTTATGAATTTTTTAAATCTCAATTTACAGCAGTGTATAAAAAGACTACAGTGGTTAAAGGAACATGTTAATTGGACAGATGATCAGTGGTCACGAGTTATGATTGATAATGATGAAAAAAACATTGTTTTTTGATAGTGATGGGAAAAGATAGGCAAGATATAGAATAGGCGAAGAACTACATCCTGACTGCATTCAGGTAACTATGAAGAACTCAGTGTTATGATTTGGCCATGCATTCAGAATACCGAATTGTTATCTTGGCCAAGAAACAGACCTAACTACAAAATTGAGCTTATGGAACCATTTGAAAACTCTTGTACATATGAAGTGTTCATCAAATAAAAGAGAATTAATTGAAAATATAATAGTTTATTATATTAAGAAAATTGAGACTTCTGGCATCATGCAGTAATAGAGGAAGAGCTTAACTCTCTCGTCAGCTCAATGAAATATCAGTGAGAAGATGCAATAAAGATAAAGGCTCCCCTACTAAGTAATGATAACTCACTGCAACCATCTGCATGTAATGCATCTCAATAATTATTGCCAATCAACTGTTTTTGTATTGCAAATATTTTAGTTTTCCTTTATTGTATTGAAATCAGCATTAATATTTTTTTCAAATGGTACATAAGTGTTTGTATTTTGTGAAATGTAGCATTTTCTATAAGCATACAAAGTTAGAAAACAAAGATTTTCAAAAGTGTCCATAATTTTGACCACCACTGTATAAATGCTCATGTATGAATTGATTATTCACAATGCATGTTAAAACAATTAATAACAATAATAAATAGTAGAAAAATAACTGTTAAATTTGCGATTTCTAAATCAAAATTTTAATCATCAAACATCTTTTTGTTTTTACTTTGTTTTTATGACATTCACTCATTACTTTCTTTGTATATTGGGTTCACTTGGTATTTTAGATATTGGTACTTTGTTTGATACTTCTATACAATATATTATATTTTCTATCCTTTGGATATTGTGATACTACATGTTTACACGTGTTACTACTTTCTCGAAATATTTTTCAATTTAGTCTCTTGAATTCAAAATGGGTTTGTATACCATTTAATTTAAATACTTGATTTTAGTCAAATGAACTATAATGTACACCCTTAATTATAGACCATGTTCTGGTGATTATTGAAAGCCTTTCAATAAATAAATAATGATTCTCTCCCCAGCATCCTTCAAAGTCTTACAATCTTTGGAAAAATGGTCATCATGGGGCAGGCGCAGATCATGACCAATCATCATAACATATAAAGCAACATTGAGGCTATATATCCTGAAATTTACTTCAGCACTGAAATCGTTTTACCTTTGATTTCATATTTTTTTAATTGAACTCCTTTGAAATTGATGGTTTAATGCAACGCCCTTGCCATCATTTTTTATCCATAAGAGCTGTTGATTAATACATACATTTAAATTGATGAATTGAAGTTTCAAATCATATAGTTATAATCATGGTAATAATCATTACAATTTTTTAATGCATTTTCACTTGTACAAACATGTATCGAATTTCCGGAAATGGAGTTTCTATACTATATTATTTCTAAAATAAGTGCTTCTAAAAATAAATGCGAATCCTTATTTGATAGTATCACTATATATTGTTGTAAACATACCTTCAACATAAATCTGTGGAAAAAGACCACTAAAAGCACTGCCAAATCATAGCCAGCATAATTTTCATCCTTCCTGACACCAAATATAATGGTAGGGTAAAAGGGGTTGTTTGGAGGAGGAGGAGAATTGTTCCATGGAAAAAAATAGAACTGGAACAAATACTTCAAGACAACAATTGCCTGAAATCAAAAAGAAGACTTTATTCATAACAATTTGTCTCCTACAAGACATAATGCTTCACTTTCTACAATTCACATCAGAAAAAGCTACATGGTTCTCATAGTATGTGTTTGAAACTGATGAACCAATAGGCTCATAGTTCCAAAACGATAATTCATAGAGATTTGCAACAAACTTAGGAACATCAAGCATAATCCATTAAATATTGGCAATAAAAGCACAAATATTTGCAGCAAATACACATGCTGTTAATTTTTACATTTAATAGTATAACTTGCATCATAAAACATATAGAGGAATTAAGTCAATTTCTTCCATGTAATAAGAAAAAAAGCATAATATTAATTTCATTTGTCTATGATCTGGAAAGTAACAAAGCATCAATATTGCAATTGGGTTATATCCTAGGCCTGTTTTCTAAATCAGAATACTTTACAAATTTCTTGCAAGCAAGAAACATATTATAAGCTAAATTTCACTCTTTCTTTGTAATAGAAAAATCACTGACCTCAGTATATGTGATGATCGTTATCCAGAAAGCTTTCGTCGGTCTCGGAACAGACAATGTTCCCCACAGAAACACCAACAAGGGGAGAGGTAGAGACAGGATGCTGGCGGCCTTCATTTGGTTCACGACGATTACTATGTAGCAGAGCAGCTCTGAGCGAGAAATTGCAGCATAGTAAAGGGCAACCAGGAAGCGCATGAACGTCGGATGCTTCTTGGACACTCCGTCAAGAACATCTTGAGACGACGTCAATTCGCAACTGAAACATATGTTTAGTTAAATTTCAGTAAAACATGTTACAAAAGGTCGAGTAGAATTTAAATGCATTGGTGACCAAAAATTACACAACACAGATATACTTACAAATACTTATTTAAAATGTCTCTTGAGTCTGTAATAAAAATTCAAATAGAGAAATGAATGTAAAATACTATTGCAGTATTTCAAAAAGAACATAATTGTAAAGCCTCTGATGATCTTTGCACTTGATCAGTTTTACTGCCTGACCATTAATGATTTTGGTGTCTCATTTTAATGATCACTGGCAACTTTCCTACAGTATTTCCTTTAAAGCTTTGAATGCCCATATTGTATTTTTACCACACTATTAAAATTTTTCAAAGCCTACATAAGTCTTTTAATGTGAAATAATCATATTTAAATAAATGTATTTTTAATTAAATTAATTTTATTTTGAATTTTCATTTTTATATTTGAAGAATATTTTAGGGCTTTCAAAGATTTTTTTTGGCATTCATTGCCCTTTTTGAGAGAAACAATTTTGCAATAAGAATCATAGAAAAGAAATAAAAAAAGATATATTCTGAACACAGACTTATCAGAATTACAAGATTTTTAGTAATAATTTTTTCGTAGTTTGTAATACCAGGGCGAACTTTAATAAATATTTCACAAAAATATTTTCTTTTAGATAAAGCTATCTTAAAAATAATTTTATCAGAAAGTCAGGGATGTCATCCCTTATCCAAATAATTAAAGAACATGTTAAAACTGAAAAATTTTTATGACCACACACAGAGATTTGTGACTTTCACGAGTGCTCTACAGATTTCGATGTATTCGAAGCCTATAACACATTTTAAATAGATAGTATAGTCTAAAAAAAGTCTAAAATTAAAACATTTAAAAGCATAAATAAAAAAATTGAAGCAAGCATCATGCTATAATAATAATTTAAATATTGGTTATAAATACACAAGAATATCAATAAAATTGCTTCATAACAGATAAATAAGACTAATTTTGGAGGAATTTCAGTCACACACCTGCCTAAAAAGTCTAAATTAGTTTTCTTCACCACTACAGCTACTTGTTTTAAGTCTTTTGAAGATCTAGAAAGCGAAAATAAAAATCATTCAAAATTCAAAATTATAAAAAGACAATAAAATGAAATATATGAATGAGAGATGCAAAGAAATATTAAATATCAATTACAGAGAGAGCAGTAACAGAAGAAATGCAGTTGAACATTCATTAAAGAATATCAACAAAAAGGATTAAAAATAAAATTGAGTTTTCTACTCTTTTAGAGAAGCTCAAATATTAGGTGACTGGCTAAAACAAGATAAATTAATTATATAAAGAAAAGATATTTTAAAATAAAGTAAGTTTAAAGCAGTTATAATGGAAAGATGCCCAACTAAATTGCACTTACATTGTTTCAACAGAAATTCTATAGTTATTTTGAAATGATGATTATTATTCTACATACCCAGGGATATTGTTAAGTTCTTCTTTGCATTTCATTTCATCTTCTGCCCTCTTCATGTCAAAAGAGCCATTATGGATAAACTACAGTCAAAATTTAAATAACATTAAATTCATCAACAACAGTGGATCATTTATGAAGTGCACATGCAGATAACATAATCATTTTTTTCTAGGAGAATAATTTTATACAACATTCTACAAACTTTATATACTTAATTTTGTCTCTCACAATGAGATAAAAAAAAGTGTCCTATGAAATTTATGAAAGTAAAAATCAAAAATTCTTAAAACAACTTAAAGAGAATAAATGGCACTAATAATCATGAGCTTTTTAACAATATTTCATTCACAACAGTTTTAATTTGACATAACTTGAATTTGAGTAATTTTGAAATTTAGATTAACATCAAATGCAAAAGATTTTGTAAGACTTGAGTATTTTTATATATTTTGTTATATTGTTTTAAATTAAACTTGACATAGCAGCAATTAGTCAATTTTGGTAAAGTCATAGAATTTGTATTATAATCTCTGCTTTAGTTAAATTTAATTTTAACAGGTAGCTAATAAAAATGCAGTCATTAAAAGTATAGATTAGAGAAAGAAAGAAAAAAAGTTTGGTATAATAAAGAGTTTTTAAAACTTGAATGCTGTAGCAGTCACCTGAATATAGTTGAATCTCATGAATTACATCAAAGATATAAAAGTTAGAATTTGTATTAAAGAAGAAAAGGTCTGAATGATAAAAGAAAAGGCAAATTTTATTACAAGAACAAATAGCTGGGGGATAGTTAACTTATAAATACATTCAACTTTTTAAAAATAGTGTCAGGAAAATTATTAACATTAAAATATATGCAGTGGTTTTTCCAATTCCTACTATTAGTTCACACTTTTCCTATATAAATTTATATATCTTGCTCAAATTTTCAATCGTTAATAAAAGGCTTTTTATTCACCCACTTGAGTCCAAATATATAATTTTTAACTTGTAGTGGATGACACTCAATGTTAATACTGTCTTTTTTCAACGATTAATTCATTATTTAAAATTTTTCCGTAATTTCTATTTGGTCATCAAACCCATCGCCAAACTCTGAGATTGCTGACATGAAAAATGATCATAAATAATATAAGATATATATATATAAATAATATAAAAGAATAAGTAGGAACTGAATTAAATTTCTTTATATTATATATATATATACATTTGTTCCCTTAAAATATTTATTTTTTGTTTTCGTCAGACCAAATAAAAGCCAATTTCAAGATACTATATAGATTACTAAATTCTTTACTACTTAAATCTATATAATAATATAAGGCATTAAAGCAAAGCTACAGATATTTCAATACTTGCCCTTTCTTTTAGCAGCTTTTTTTCTTTTGAAAGTTGTCTTGCAACAAATCTATAATCCTTTGAAACAGCATTGAGTTTTGCAGTAGTACTTATAAGGACACTATTCACAAATGTACAGAAAAATCCATACCATCTCTTCACTTTTTCAACAAATGTTTCTGAAATGAAAGAAATTTAAGTTGGATTTGTTTCTTTTTTGATATAAATAAACAGGAACAAACTTTTACATGAAAGAATTTATTTTAAAAAGTCAAAAATTGCAGAAGTGGAATGTCTGGAACAAAATATTTTACAAGAGAATAATAATAACATTCAAAAGATTTAGGATAGCAATTTAAAGTAAGAGTTATTGATAGTAAAAATAAATAAGCAGACCTTGCTAAGTTCTTTCATCATAAAAAGGGTATCATAACATTTGAAAAGCTGGGAAATAATATTTATATAAAAATCTAATTAATTTGCTTAGAGGGCTCGCTATCGAAATGTAGAATTTTACTGTCACAGTTTCATGCTATGCAGGAATTTAAAAATATAAATTGAAAATTCCTCAACTAAACAATGTTTGTATATTATTGGTAATGGAAATTCAGAGCTAGAGATTTTCATATTTTATTTACAAAATTCTTTCATTTTTCTTAATCAGACTGTTCTTGACTGTTCACTTACAGCTCCATTCACAAAAACACATCTTTCTCCAATCTCATTTTATAAATAAATTACATTGCATCTTTAGATAAAAAACAAACATTGTGTTATATAAAGAGATATTGAGTTATCGTTCTTTTGAAATAAACATAAATTAACATACATTTTTTTAGTAATCAATATATGTTTGAAAAATAGTCATGACGATACATATAATAATAATTTCTTTTTAATACAAAATGGTTGGACAAATCAAAGGAGCGTTGTTTGACTATAAATAATTAAATATGATATGAAAGAATCTTAATTTTATTATTACAAAATGATTTTATAGGGGTTGAGTGGATATATCTCAGATCAACAGAAATATCTTTTGCAGCTCCAGTGGATTTTGAGTAGAACAAGGCAATTCATTGGTGCAGTCAGTGAAGCTCTAATTAAAAAAAAAGATTTCAATAAAAAGCAGCAACCTTATGGAAGTAATCTCGGATTTTCAACACATAACAGATCACGCCTTACATCTATGAAAATTTCTAGTTTAAGGCAATACATGATACCAGTTTAGAAGGACATTAAAAAGCAGCAAATTATACATTACTGGGAGCTCAACTAAGTAATTATTTAACATAAAAGTTTAATATTCTTTAAAATTAAACCACCAAAATGTATTTTTTGAGTTGGAAAAAAAAACATAGTCATTAAACTACATTATTCTCCACTTTAAAAATTTTAAGGGAAGGTTTTAATTTCCAGGGAAAATTTATTTAAGTTAGCTTAAATGGTTTCTTATATTAATTATAAATTAGATTTATTGATTTGAAACTCTTCAGGGGATTGAAGGGGCAATTTTTATCCATAAATAGGTTGGGATGTACCTTAGTTTCAAGCAAAATTCAAGAAACGGCATAAAACTGCCAAAATTAACGATGCAAGGTCTTATAAAATGATCCTCAATTCAGCATCCAAATGGCAATTTTTTTTTTGTCCTCCAATATCTATCAATTAAAATTTCCCACATCGATAATGAATGAAGCAACCAAAATTTTTTACGACTGTTACAACAAATCCTCCGTGAAGGCTGCAACTACATAAATCATTTTTTGAATTCATAAAATCCAGATGAGAAAATATAGTTTTAATGAAAGTAAAATTATGAACTATTCCAGACACCTCCATTGAATGACAATAAAAGAAACAAATAAAGGAACATCAGATTAAGCAAAAACCTTCTTTTTCCTTTTCCTTCTCGTCTTCCAAGAGTTTAACGTCCTGCGGACTGAGAGCAGCAACCGTGTCTTCTTTGGGCGATGATGCTGAAGTGGATGAGGCAGAGCTGGGCATCGATAAACTCATCGTGGGCCCACTGCTCGTGATAGTCAGTGGATCCGGAGACTTGTGCGATGTCTTCTACGGGAGAGAAAAAAAATCAAATTTTTATAAAAATGTGCAACCATATAGTCTTAATGAGTCTCAGATATTTAGCATACATATTGTTCTTACCCATCGAAGTATCCTTTAAATTATCAGACTATCGTTACATATGTGAAACAATTCCTATATGAACTATTCCCAATGATTTCCATTCAAGAAATATAAAATTGCATATTTTATATTTTTAAAAAATGCAAACGCTAAAATGACTGCGATTATTTAGCATGCCAAGCCATCACCAAGACAGCCTGTATGTTTCATAGACGGTCAGTATGTACATATTTTTTCCACCCATCGATGTACCCTTGAAATTATCAGACTATCTTTACATATGTGAAATAATTCCCAATGATTCCCATTCAAGGAATATAAAATTGCATATTTTAGATTTAAAAAAATGCAACCGTTAAAATGACTGCAATTATTTAGTATGCCAATTCATCACCAAGGCGGTCTGTATGTATCAAGACTAGGTACCCAAATTATATTCATTATATAACGCTACAATAAATTGCAGCAGAAGTTGTGTCTCACCTGCGATGTGGCATCACGGTCAGCGCTGACAATGGCCGATTGTTGGCTTGAGTCCTCCACATCGTCCACTTCTCCGGATTCCTTCCGGGGCTCTTCCACCAGCTTCAGGCTTCCTCGGATAGTTTTGCTCAGGAGCTGAACAATTAGAAAAAAATATTTTATTTACAACACTTCGGTTGAGATTTTTTTTTTTTTTTTTTTCTTTTACAAATTTCAATGTGCTCTTGTCACATCTCACTCAGATGAAGATGTTTAAAAGTTGCACATAATTTAAAAGAAAGGCCTGGCACATTCAGATCTTTATGTTACACTTTGCGATAGTTTCGAATTCATTTCCTATAGACAAACAATGTAGTTAAATACATATTCTGGTCTAAAACTATATGCGGTAGTTTTTCGTTATCATTTTGAGTTTATCAGTAAACTTTAAGCAGAAGAGATAGTGTTTTTCGAGGACAAAAAAAAAAAAAAAAGCAAATAAAAAATTTAGTTAAAAAGTTTTAAAATATTAGGTTGATGCATAATTATCAGGCGCTCTTGAACACTATTTTTTTATGAAAAAATAAACATAAAAATTCAATAGTAACACTTTTAACTGATTAATCTTGAGAGTAGTCACCATCTACTTCAATAACTGCGTCCTATTTGCTTGGAAGACGATTCCACTAACAAAGAATGCACGGCTCTCGGAAATTCTTCGGAATCGGATCTCGCTGATTTCGTTGAAGCTATTCGATGAAATTTCGGACATGTTTGACTTTATTGTTGCTGAATTTGTGAGGGAGTCATCGAGCCAATTTCCGTACCTTTCCAAACTTTTTGAGAAGACGAATAATGGTTGAATGGTCCAAATTGAAACTGCCGGCATTTTATTAATCTATCCTTATAATAAAGCTCAATGTAAGCGAGTGTGTGTTGGCGCTCTACAGGACAGACCATTGGACCTACATAGCTACCAAATTTGGCCCCTGTTTAGATAAGTGTTCAGAAATGTGCCCCTCGGAGCGATTTTTTTCGAAATTTTAATTAGAATTTAAATTAATTGAAAATTAAGTGAAGTTTCGATGTTTTTCTGCCATACCTTCCGGAAATATTACAGCACAAAATTGTTTTTTTGCATCATATTTAAGATTTAAAAAAAATTTTTTTAGTGGTACTAATATTTTAATCAACAATTTTAAATTCTATTTTAATGAATATTTAAAAATTAATTTAATCATATTTTTCAGCAATAAAAATAAAACTTCAGCTGCACGCGTGCGTTACAAGTGAAAGGGGGAAAAAAAAGCTTTTATCAATATAATGTTATCAGATAGACAAAAAGTCAAATAAAAAATTAAGTAAACTATTATTGCAAATTAAACATATAAAAATATAATTTTTAACACAGTATGAATTAAAATAAATATGAAATGTTTTTTCTAAAAAGAAAATGTAAAGAAACGTTTTCTTTGTTACTTTTGCAGTACTATTAATAAAATAAATTAAGATTTAATTAAAAAAGATATGGTTTAAAATATATCTTTTTCGATTATAGGCCAACGACTAATTTGTAAAACTTTAATAGAAATAAAGTTGATATAAATAAAGTAAATAATTACATATTATGCAACATGAGTCTATACATGTTTTAATAATTGAAGACAGTTTAGCTTTTATCTAGATCCTCTGCTCTGTGAGTCATATTAAACAAGAAATTTTTGAGACACTAATATTTTAAATAAATAAAAAAAGATATTCAACCAAATAAGTATCTAAATCTGACTGATTTATGAATATTTGAATATCGCTTTTCAATAAAAGAGGGGAATCTGAGAAATTTTAGTTGGATAATTCTTGAGATATTATATAAATTATGAAAAGGATTCTGTTATACACATAAGAACATTGCGGGGAACTACCGCAAGCTCTAAAATTCCGAATTTTAATTTGATATCCAAGCATACACTCATATTTTAAAAGGATAAGAAAAATTAATGTTTCATTATGCCATTTACAAATCAGAAAAACAATAGTTTTTTTTTTATCATGTGACACCATGATGTTGTTTTCATTAGGAGATTTTGAATAATCGAAGGCAACAAATAATTGAAGCACGAAATGGAGTAGGCAACGAATAAAGCATAAATAACAATATTCCTCATCTTTTCATCGCATATATTATATATATATTCACATGCTTTTACCAGTACTTCATTATTATTATTATGTACACTTTTTTGAAAGCAGATACGTTTTTAAAAGATTGAAGCAGAACTATGACATCACAGCTGTTATTTTCATGGAATGTACTTTTTTTTTTCGAAGGAAATTTAATAATTCAATTTTTATATGTTTAAAAAAAAAACTTCACTTAATTGACTGTTTTGATAAAAATATTTTGTTTTTCCGCCAGTGGTAAAATATCCCTTCATTGAGACTTAAGAGGGAAACAATGAAAGATTTGACTCCTGTTCCAAGATTAATCCAATCTGAAACTGTTTTATGCTCTCAGAAACAAGAAAATAGCAATTTCTTTGACAAGCATATTGTTTTCATAAAAATTCTATATAAATCAATATGTTTAGGAATTTATTGGTAAATAGTTTGTCATTTGGATATATAATTTAAAACCGAATTAATTTCTGAAGTTTTATCTTAATTTATCCATTATCAAAGTCAATCTAAAATATTCTCTTATTTCCTGATCCGATTCCACATTATCTACTTGATTGATTCAAGAAATGCTTTGTGAAGTTCTTTACTCAGCGATTCCCACGGTGAGGGTGATGGATAGAAGTTGCTGACCTAAATTTACAAAAAAATCCCTGTGTTTCCCCTGCTTTGAAAGTCGCATGTTCAAAAATCCCTACGAGAACTTTAATAATTTGTTAGCACGGTAAAGAATATTTAACCTATCAAAACATTCTATATAACACGAGGAAAAATTAATTTCAGCCTTTTTATCCCATCACTTCTACTTGGCCGAGCTGCTTGTAAATACGCCTGCCTATCTCCGGAGATGGAACAACGCGAACTTTAAAATGAAAAGTCTTTTTCAATGTCTTCGAACCTGCAATCTGCTTCCAAAATTTTAAATCTTTATATATAGTTATTTATACTTTTTATGAGGACATTATGTTTTTCTCAGGCAGCAAATGAAATTTCAGTACTATCAGCCTACGCCTCTTCCTTTTATTCTTTTAGAACAGAGGTGTCCAAACTTTTCGGGGCACGGGCCGGATCGAAATTAGATCCATGTTATACGGGCCACATGTATATACATATTGAAAAATATCATTATGAGTAAAGTAGCATTAAATACTATTAATTAATACTATTTTATTGTAACTTGAAAATACAAAATACTAAACAAACGAAGTATAATTATATAATTATTTTATATAAATTGAAATATTTTCATGCAACTTCTAATGCGAATGATGAAACTGTTTTTTTTTTTTTTGTTGTTGTTGTTATTGTTGAAGAATGTCTTTATAGTTGAGATCAAAATTTGTTACACCAATCATAAGCAATGACTGCAAATGATCATCAGATAAATTTGCTCTATATTTTGATTTGAGATACTTCATTCGAGAAAAAGTTTGTTCGCACACGTAAGTAGTCCCAAACATTGAAATGAATTTACGAGCAAATTTCTTCAAATTTGGAAACTCTTTTGCATCCAAATATTTATAAAAATCTATTAAATTTCCTTCCTTGTATTTGTCCTTGATTTGTTCGTTTGCTTGAAGATCAATAGCAAGAGATAGACATCTGTGTTTGGTCAAGTACAACAACTCCGTTTTGTTGGCCACGTAGTTTTTCGATATACCTTTATGAAAATGAAAAGGTTTGGGCGAAAATATCATTATGTTTTAAAACCCTCCGCGGGCCGGATAAAATCACTTGGCGGGCCGGGTTTGGCCCGCGGGCCGTAGTTTGGACACCTCTGTTTTAGAACGTTTTATCTATCAATAAGTTTGCTGACACGAACTGACGTCAGTGTCAGCAATTGAAGTCTTACTCACGGCGTTCAGCCCCTTCTCCTTCACTTCGGCAGAATCTTCGTCTTCCTCGTCGACGCTTCTCTTGTGTCTCGCGGAGAGCTCCAGGTCGATGTCGTCGTCCGAAAAATCCTCGAACATGTAATAATCCCCGGAGCGGATGGCTGGGAAAAAAGCGCATCGATCAGACTGAGAATAAATGCATATTCAAGGGAAGAAAAAAAGGCGACTCAATTTGTGTCAGTCGTAGATTTACGCTACACCAATTTAAAATTTACGACATGCAAAAAAACCAAAACAAAACACTGCCTCCATTTTAATTGGATTTGAAATGCAAGTTATTTAAACTAAGGCAAATCTATTCAAAATCTGAGACTAGTAAAACTAATATAAAATTGTAAATGTTTTCAGGTAGATGAAAACATCAATGCACAAGTGGAATTAATTTTCAAAAACATGCACCTGATTAAAAAATTAAGCCTGTAAAAAAAATCTATTCTACTAATACTTATTTACTCAAAACAAAATAAAACAAACAAAAAATCCGATTATTCTGCAAAATATATAATATGCAATATTTTTTTGCTATGTATTATCATAACATCATATTTTTTATAAAGAAAATAACAATTCACAAGAAAAATACAAATCGCCACCTTCAAAATAATTGAAATAAAAACAGTTGACAGAACAAACTTAATGACAGAGAGCAAGATCATAACGTCATCAAACATAACAAGTAGGGATTCTACTAGCAACTCTACAGAGAACATAACATTCATAGAATAACTCCATCGAGAAGGCAAACTTAATGACAGACAAGATGAAAATACCTATTGAGAAGACCGTAACATCCATAAAGAGAAACCAGTAGAAACTTCTAAGAGAAACACTACGAGAAGATCATAGCAATTATAGAATTAAGAGAAGAAAGAAGAGAGGGAGACCAGGGTTAGTTGTTACATGGCGTAATTTGCTATATTCGAATTTTAACAATTGAATTTAATAGTTCCCAGCGTGGTTCCGCCGACAATCACTGCATTTCTGCAATTAGTAGCATAGAGTGCTTGTGATTTTATATCTATCGTCTGCTAATGTAGTTTTATTTTGGAGTCGGCTTTCACAGTATAGTTTTTCTATTATCTATTGCCTGCTGTTGTAGCATTTCCCTTGGAAACCACAGTGTTATAGCTTAACTCGTATAAAGATTTTTAAAAATGAGCCATACCCTTTAAAATATCTTTTGTTTAATCGATAAAGATTGTTACTTCAGGGATAATTTCAACTAATTAAAATAAGGTTAATAGAAAATAATGCATATATTTGACGATTTATCGCTCACTAAAGTTACAACTTGATTCCCAAATTATACAATCTCTGAATTCTTACAATTTGTCTTAATCAATTTACGTCATTAACCATTTTAAACCAGTTTGAAACAAGCACGAGACTATCATATTACCACGCGTCAATACTTGAAAATGAAAGCTAGAAATATTATATATATATATATATATATATATATATATATATATATAAATTTGATAATGATTGAAATTAATCAAGACAAATAACTTAAAATATTTTTTAAAATAATTAGAGCGCTTTAAAAACTCTTAACAGGTTGTTTTCAAAGACACCGTAACAACGACACCCGGTCTCCCAAATAGATTTTTCAGATGAAGAGATTTCATTCCTTCAAGGCCAAGAAGTGAGAGGTTCACTAGATGCGGATTTCTGGAATCTAATGGCAAAAACAAAAGTATAGAGCACTAGGCCAGAGTAGAAGCAGGTGGCTGAAAATCTACGCAACAGAGTCAACAAACACCACTCAGACATCTACGAGACACATTGAACGGCAAAATTTTAGAGGCTTTTGTAAAAGATATAATTTCTAAACTTTTTTAAAAATTCAACTGACTTTTCTTTTTCTCAAGCAGACGTCGAAATGCGAATCATTTACACTAACCCATTTGTTGGTGACTTATTTGTTAAAATGTTTGAATTATTGAAATACAATTTTTCAAACTTTCTCCGAAAAAAAATGCTATTTAGAATTTTATTAAACGCAATAATTAACAAGATAAAGCTATTAAAACCAAAACTGGAATAATGAATTCACTATCTGTAGACATTCTGGCAACAAAGATTTTAATCAGTTGCTTTGCACGCGCACTGATATAGTCACATAATAACATAATTCTTTGTACTCAAGGAACTCATCCATGCATAAATCTCTCAGTTTGAGAGACGATTCTTGCACTTTGTTCTTCTACGCCTGATCATGCGTGACTTCATATTTCAGAGAACCGCCTCACGAACGATGTAGGAAACGACACAATTTCTGTTCCTACGGTCAGGGCCCAACTAAGGCAGGGGCATATGAGGTATTTGCCCCGGCCCCAATTAGGCTAAGTCAGGCCCTGCCTACGGTGCGAAAAGAAACAGGCTACGAATAATCACTTTTTTTTGTTATTAAAATGAACAAATTTAAAGAGGAACTCTGCTAGGAATTATCTGATTGACTAAAGATTCTGAGATATAGGCGGGAGAACGGAAGCTCTTGAACAGAAACATCCTCGTGTTAGCTGTCGTCAAGGATCATCGCTTTTTTTCTCGAGAAGATGAATGGCGATGATGTGCCAGGGTGCAAAGGACAGTTTAAACAGCAGGAGCAAAGCTCTTATGCAATGTAAAGCTTTGGCAAATAAAATAGCTGCGCTTCACATCGTGAGGAAGAGCTTTTCTTCAAAAGAAACCAAATAATCAGTCTAAGGACTCATCCAGACCCAACAGCTGTTGCGTACATCATCCGCTAACTTATCCATCAATAGCGCCAAGTCGCGCTATTGATGGATAAAGAACACATCTTAGCAGATGAGATAATGTTTTTAAGCCTTTGCCCTGAAAAGAGGTGTGCCCTCCACAATTACAACCCAAAGCGTAAAGCAAATAAATTCCCATTAAACACTCCAACAAAAAATAAACAATCTCAATAGCCCACTACGGATATAGAATAAAATAGAAACATTTTTATACAAGAATTTAGTATGCACTTTTGGCAACAGAAAGAAAAATAATTCCAACAGATTAACAATAAAAAAAACAATCATTTTTATTAATTATATCTAACTATTAATTAAGTCGATTTAAAAAAATTAACGAGACATTCGCTTTTTGAGCTCATCTACTGAATCAATTTTTATCCTTTTCTATCAAATGGTACAGAAGTCGCTACAAGAGCCAAAGAACAACATGCGACTAAATATACGCTCCGCCTACTTTGTGTCTGGCATATTTTCCATTCTTTCTCCTATCTTATGGTTTTCCGGGTTTCATTGGTGTATCTCCATTAAACAGACAATTTGCAGGACGCTCCGGACATGGCAAACTCCGGACTGGCCACTCTTCGGGTCAAAAGCTTAAAAAGGTCATATCACCTGCTAAGATGTGTTCTTTATCCACCAGTAGCATGACTTCCGTCTCCAGTTGATGATGTACGCAATAGCTGTTGGGTCTGGATGAATCCTTAGACTGATGATTTTATTTCTTTCGAAGAAAAGCTCTTCCTCACGATGTGAAGCGCAGCTATTTTGTTTGAGAAAACTTTACATTGCATAAGAGCTTTGTCCCTGCTCCGTCGACAGGCGGGAGTAGTCCCACACGCTAGTAGTACACAAATACTGAACAATATTAAACGATATTGATCAATATTCGCAATATTGTATAATATTGATGAATAGCATATAATGTAGAGCAATATTTTGTAATAGGCTGTGCTATCTGGGCAATTGGCCGGTACAATATTGTGTAATAGACTGTGCTAGATGGGCAATGGGCCAGTTTGCTGATTTATTACTAGACCTATAAGGCTACGGGTCGCCGTGGACCGGGGGATTTCTAACAACGTCGTAGACAGGTTTGTTCTGCAGATCACCCCCCAGAGGTCTCGTATGTTTGAGTGGCGTTTGCGAGCTGAGCTACTGCAATGATTACATGCGTGGTGCGTGGACGGGGCAGAGGCCGACCGCCTGAAGCGCAGCAGAAAAGGGTATCTGGCGAACAGCAGGCTGAACCCGCCGCTTTGCAGGAACTGCAGGGCGTCCGGATTAGCGGCAGCCGGATAAGGCGGAGGGGAGAACACCGGATAAGACTCCTCTGTCGGCGTGCTCGCTCGTTGATGGAGGTGCGAGCCGCCCACATTCAGCCTGGGCTCCATGTACGCGTCGAGGGACGGCGTGTAAAAAGCTGAACCCGGGGAAGGGGGTTTGTCCTCAGGTTCGGTGGTCAGTGGAGTGACGGCTTCCGAGCACATCGGAGTCGAGTATGAACAATAATCGGTGGCTAGACCCAGAGAACAGCATAATTATTATTAGAAGCAAGTCACGATGTGGAAATCAATGCAGTCAATTCATGCTTACGCGATAACCGTGCATTGCCCAATATCTGCATACGAGGAAAAACAAACAAACCTTTTCCTATGTGAAATAGTTTTGTTCCTTTGTCCCTCCATTATAGTACCAATCTATGGTTTAAGAAAATACGTTAAGTTTTTTTCCTTTCTTATGAGGTGTTCGTTAATATTATTAGAATGGATGTAACTTGAATTGCTGATTCTTTTTACGGCATTCAATTAATTTACATGTATTGTTTACTAAGTTAACTTTAATTTTCAATTAGGCAACAAATATGTAAGAGAAATATTTTGAAAATTCAAAGCCTGAAAGAAGACAATCTGTAAAAGTTCTGTAAAAATTTTCCTTCTTATTTTCACAATCTAAACCTTTAATTATCTAGCATTTATTAATAAAATATCTATATGAAAATATATTCTTTAATTGAGTTTCCCCAAAATTTAACCATGATAATAAGGAGCAATGGCATAAATCTATACTTATAATAAAGCTCAATGTGTGTGTGTGTGTGTGTTGGCGCTCTACAGGCCAGACCGTTGGACCTACATCTACCAAATTTGGTACATGTATACCTTGGAGGTCCGGAATGTGCACCTCGGAGCCCTTTTTTCGAATTTTTAATTAGAATTTGAACTAATTAAAATTTAAGCGAAATTTCGACGTTTTTCCGCTATAACTTCCGAAAATATTATTGCACAAACATGATTTTTATATCAATTTAAAGCTAAAAATATTAGCTTTCTAATGGTATCAGTCTTTTTAATTTATAATGTAAACTTCTATTTTGAATGAATTTTTAAAGAAATATTTTAACCATGTTTTTATCACGTGACTGGATAAAATAAAAGAATGCCGGAAGTTCAAATAAAAAAAATTATTATCGCAAAATAAATCTACAGAAATGCAACATTCAGCACGTGACGGGATAAAATAAAAGAAATATAAAATGTGATATTTTGTTTGAAAAATAAATGCAAAGCAAACGTTTCTACAATCGTTTGCAATATCTATATCATTAATTCCATAAATTATCTTTATTTACGGTAAACCTGATTGAATTTAGACAGGATATGCATTGAAATCCGGACTTAATGGCATATTTATGTAATCGTTTGTAATATCTGTATCATTAATTTAATACTTTTTTTCCCTTTCTCACTTTCTTTAAAAAAACATACTTAATATCTTGGCAACATCATCGAAATTTTTTTTAATATTTTGGAAGCATAACCGATGGTTCAAACTGACTGATTTATAAAATTAAAGAATATTATTAGGAAAAGGTGTACTTTTAGAACTTTCCGTCCATCATCTTAAAGAAAATACTAATTTCAGGTCAATCAATGCCCGGAATTACTTCAAGGCTAATGAATATGTGATTTAATTGAAAATTTTAGAACGCTTTATTCATGGCGAACCAGCTGGTCGCCAAAGGCGGCTAGTATTTAATAAAAGCAATATGTCTGGATGACATACAACTATGATGTAGCATGAATTGACCCCATTCTTAAAAGAACGGACATGCATTTCACTATCATTTAAAGCAGTAGTTCCCATCCTTTTAGCACTTGGCAGTCACTTTCTTATATTAAATTTAATTTGCATTCTAATATCCAACACATATTTGAATTTAAAATAATTAACATTGAAATATATTTTGTGTTATTTATATGTATTTAGGAATGCCAATTTTATTTTTGTATTAACAAAATATCTTTGGTCTTAGTGCTTCAAATCTAAATTATTTTCTAGTTATTTCACTCCCTCACATACAGATTAAAAATCACTGCAATTGGCTTTATAAGGAAGCATTTACAAAAATTTGAGACTGAACTTATGTAAAGTGAAATAACAAAGTTCAAAAATATGAAAAAAAAAAAAAAAAAATGTAATAATTTTTTTAAAAAATTGACTACTGAAACCAATATATATGTATAAAATGCATAGTGTTACTGCAAACATAACATTGAAAATTGTTAAATGATTGTAAAAAGTATTTTGATATTGACTGCTTCAAATTCCAAATTGCAATTGTAAGGACTTCACCATGCAAATAGATATCAAGTTTCAAGATATTGAGAATTACTGCACTTATATTGAAAGACAGATTTGATGAATTAGCATGATAGGATAATAGAATAAAAAATACAACAACAATAGGAATTATCAGTGCACCTGCCACTAAATAAATCTTTGCCTGATTAAAAATTTTAAGATTTTATTTAAATAGATAAAATGCGGGACACAGATTTAACATTTAGAGCGTAGGTAAACATCGAATTCGGAATTAAATCCAGCAAAAGATTGATCTGCCGGTTAGGGCCCTGAATGCTAAAAGTTTTGGAACTACTGCTCTAACTTTTTAAGAGATAGGCGAATATTCATTTTCTGAATGATAAAAGCAATTAGTTCATAGCATAATTGTAACATTTTCAGAACCATCAATGAAATATACTCATAAGTTCACTATGAAAAAACAGAGAGTAACAATTTTGAACAGTTTAATCACTCACATTCTAAGTTAATTAAAAGCCTTAAGCAGAGACACTTTTATAAAAATATTAAACATATAATACACTTTACACAAAAGTACTTAAAGATAATGTATTCCAAGTTCATATATTTAGTCCATTAGGAATAAGCAATGCATGAAAATTGGATACAGCAAAACAGACTTCAGTCACAGAAATCTTATATTTAAGATTTAAATAGCATACTTCACACAACACTGCAACACAAATATGCTAGCAATAACAAAGCAAAATAATTATACAATATGGTTAAAAATTAAGAAATGAAATTTTCATCAAAATAAGACACTATATATAAATCATATTAGTTTACATCAATGAGAAAAAAATTATTTAATATTAACAATTTAAAGAAAATATTTCAGAATTTTAAATAAATAAATGCTAAACATCTTATTAAAACCCAGTAATTAAAAAAATAATAAAGGTTATAAAATCTAATACAATACATATAATATATACCTTTATATGGGATGATATATTGCAATAAGATAAAAATTATTCAACATGGCATTATTTTTGATAGCTTTTTTATTTTTAAATAATCTTGAATATTGTTAAACATAAAAATATACACAAGCAAATGTACATGATGCAATAAATAGGTATTAATTAATATTTTTATTTGGTATTCCAGTTATCTTGTTATATGAAAAAGGCATATCAAGTATACAGGCAATATCAGTTAGATCTGACCATAAGATACATGTATCAACATAAAAAAATTTCATTGTATTTAAAACTACTTTATTATATATATAAGTCCCTTTTGTTCAACAGAAAATGGAGTTTGAAATGTAAAGGGAGTTTAGTCGCTGAATCACATAAAAGATAAAATGTACAACAGAAACAGAAAAGTGAAAGAAGAAAAATTTACAAGACCTGCGACAATAACATGCAAATACTTGCTATAAGTAATTCATAAATTTGTTTATTCTCATTATTGCCTGTCATTTATTTAACCATGAATTTAATTTTTTGTATCATTGAAAATTTATCTGCCTTACATTTTTGCAGCACACCTTTAACAGGTGCATCTTTTCATATTATTTAATTCATTGACACCCTTTGTATGTACTATTCCATATTCTATTTCAAAACGAATTGCCTGGTATGTATAACTTTAAAGTTACAAAACCAACCTTCAGGCACTCTACACACTATATTTGTGAAGGGTGATACAGTTCTTTCCCAAAACAGTCAAATAAATATAAATAATTTTGAAGACAAAATTTAACATTGGCATTACATAAATATTCATCTGCCTAATTTTGAAAAGTTGGAAATTGGATTCTGAAAATATTTTTATTCTTGAAAGTACCAATCAAAAGTATGAAGTGATGGGAAAAAAGCCTATAAGATGTGCCCATGCTTATCACTATGATCAAGAATTGATTCCAAAGATGGGGTAAATGTCAACTTTTTTCTCTGATCGATTTTTTTTCTTTCCTCGTGCTGTTTGCCTCTTACAAAAAAGAAAAATAATCCAATACATGTGCCACCAACATTAGTCACATACACTTCGACATTCTGTACTATGCTTTGACATGTTTGTCCCAGTCTTACAAATCTAAACTGACTTCTGAAGAGATTCATGTCGTTTAAAGAACACAAACTAAACAATCTACAAATGCTCACACAAAAGCCAAAATCACACATTAGTTGCAGCCGAGTTAATGAATTGCAACCACATGCTGAAAGATATACCTCTTGAGTGCAATGTCAGCATTTCAAAATAAACATTTAGAGCAAAAGCCTCTGTACATCCTTTCAAAATGGGGAAGTCTAAACGAAATAGATGCAATGTTGAAAGACAAAACCACTTATCTACTATTACTTTAAGTGGGATTTAAAGTGACGAGATTAATTCGATTAAAAGCAACATTTAAAATATAAACTGTTTCATAACCAATGCAAACATTCCAGAGAATAGTTTTTCAAATCATTGTCACATATTTTCCGCTCACAAGTTTAGTATTCACAGCATGAATTTATTTCCTTTATTTAACACCAAAAGATCTGAAACATTATTGGAGCCATACCCAGTGTATATTCTTACGATAATTTATGATGGTTGGTTGATTTGGGTTTTTGGCACAAGGCCCATTCTTGGTCATACTGTGTCATTCTCACGGTAAAAGGTAGAATATTGTTGATGTTTAAAGCTTCTTATAAAATTACATATTTTTATGAATAAATTTACATGAAAGAGCTAATACAAATGAAGACAAAATATAACATCTTTGTTTTAAATTAACAATTAAAAACGGAAATTGTTTAAGTTAAATATATGGTAAAAGGTGTATAGGAATCAAAACTAAAAATGTTAGGATGGTAATTCTTTCCCAACCATTCTGGGAAGATTACATTTGATGGATGACAAAAATGGTGGTGATGGCAGTCGAAATCTGGGCATTCAATCAAAGTATGACTATCAGAGTGACTATCAATATTCAATCAAAATAGACTATCAGTCAATTCCGTGGGGTGTGAGGAACACATAAATATAATAATTTATAGGTGTAATACAATTTCTATAACTAATTAGGGAAATCTTTTCTTTTTCTTGGAAACCCTAATTAAATATAAAATTACTTTTAACCATATCTAATAATTGCAGTTTTATTTTTAAAAAATGGTACTTTTCCGTTAGCTGGCAGCAGCGAGAAATCGCCAAATGATGCAGAATTCTACCAAATTGCTTACAATCATAATTGTTTTGTCAATCACTTCGCTTAGCAACTTGGCTTGTGGTTGGTTCACATTGGTGACATTTGCTCCTGGATAACCTAAAATTTTTCATTCAATATTGTTAAATTGCAGGAATTCCCTGACTATTTACAATGTTCCGAATTTTCCTTTTTCAGAGTGTGTGGTGAGAAAGTGCTGCAAAATTTAAGTATTTTTAAGCACTTTTAAAGCCCCATAGCCGGAAAAATTAAGCACCTTTACATATGCACTAGTATGTAAACCTGCGTATTTTCAAATCCTAGGTTATTTACTGTTTTATTAAAGTAAAATTTTTTTATTGAAATTTTTAAAAATTAATTTTTATATGTATTTTTCAAATTTTAATATTGATTTTCATATTTTCATAATATTTGCTCAATGTCTTCTATTGTAAGACAAATTGTCTTTTTAGTTTTGACAAAAGCAGAAAAGGGTAATAAAAATGAAAAACACCTATCATTACAAAAAAATTATCAACTTTTATACGATAACTATTTAAAAAACTACATGTAAAAGAAATTCAAACATTTTTTGAGTTGCAACAAGTTCGGCATATTTTGCATTCCTCTCTTATGGAATAACTATTCCAATATTTCAATACGGAGCTGAAAAAAACGAGCGAAAAAAAAAGTTCATTAACCATTATCTTAACAAGGTCTCTTGGATCCCTTCACTGAATGCTTCCCTTTCGTCGGTTTTCATTTTTGCTATATCCAGCAAACAAATATTCATAACAGTTATCTATTTGGCGTAATAATGAATGTGGTAAAAAAGGGAATAACTATTGCTAAAACAAAAAATCTTCTTAGCACACCTCGAGAAAATAAAGAACTTTTAAGGATCTTTCTTTAAAAATTAAGCACTTTTAAGGTGCTTAAAAATGATTTTCAAATTTAAGCACTTTTTAATTACTTTTCATGACATTGCGCACCCTGTTATCAGTCGACCACCTTATTTTAATTGAGCTACCTGAACAAATGGAAAATTTAAGGGAAAAAAATAATTCATTGTACCTTGAAAATGGGTCTCGGGTTCCATATTTTCACCCCCTCTAATTTTCTGTTGATAAGCTCGAATTCGATCCATCTTCTTTTTGATGCGCTCCATGATCTCCCTCTCGTTCGCCTGCTGCTCCTGCACCTCTTTCATCTGGATCTCGTGAATCAATTCGGCACCCCTGCGAAGAGCAAAGAGAACGGAAGGGAAATTTGTAAAAATAAGACACTAAATGAACACTTTATTAAAATATACACTTGCCAGCATGTCAAATTCATTTTGGTTAAGGTTTCAGGTTTAGTTTTATTAACGCCCCGTTGTATAGCAATACTTGGGCTGTTTTGGGACTGACCTCGCCATTTTGAATCGCGGTCAGATGACGAGGAAGGCACCTGAGCTGGTAGCCCCTTCTCCACATCACACCACACCAGCAGACGTTTGGCCTGACAGATTTAACGTGCAATAGAGCCCTTTTCACGACGGTTCTTCGGTGGAATCGAGTCCCGAATCTGAAACCCTTCGGCTCCGAAGCTGACAACTTATCACCAGGCCACCGCGGCCCTAAATTCATTCTGGTACTAATAACAAACAAATTATTGAGGGATATCTGACTCAGTCGCATTAAAGCAACATATAATAATTGATGTAGGTATGAAGCAGTTGGTCATTTTAATTTTAATTTTTATTTTTGTGACCTATTGACTATTGTTAAGACCACAGACGAGGATTCGGATTAGCTTGTGAAATATTGCAACTAGAGGAGCAGGTATTATTTGAAGGTATTAGATTGCACAGATGAATACTTGAATGGAATCACTGATTCATGGTCATTAGTTTCCGACAAGTTCAATTCAAAGGAGATTGTAGCAATCCAAAGAAGACATTATTATAAAGCATTATTATAATTATTATAAATATAATAATTTTTATATACCTATAATAATATGAAAACATAACTATTATATAACCAAATTGGAAATAAATATTGTTTAATGCAAAAAAGAAACCAAAAAGAAAGAAATAAGAAATCCCATCTGAAGACCTTTACAGGGTCACTCACAGGCAGGAATTCACACCAGTGATTTTTTCAAGGTCTGACTTTTGTCGAAAAATATTATAACCATTTGGGTGTAATAATATGTTATATAATTCTTACCTTAGAAGATCAATTAGATGCAGTAATTTAATGCAGAAATAATTCCAAAATAAATATTTAAAGTTCTTTTGCAATATTATAACACTCGCTTTTTTAAAAATCAATTATCACATTAAATAATGGATGTGCTGGATGACGTAAATAATGAATGTTGGATGTGCTATCCAACAGATAGCATTCAGTGCATTTCTGCATAGGAAATTATACACATTCCCGGTTTCTTTTTTCCCTTTCCCCAATAGTGAACCCAAAAAGTCGTAAATTCAGGTGTAATAATTAATAGGTAAATGCTTGTCTTTTCGTATGGCTACTTATTTGGGTCAGATATTAACAGCATATATAAATATTTATGTATAAGAGAAACGCAATTTTTCATAAAAAAACTCCATGTTTCTAGAGAGTGCAATAGTTCATTGTATGTGCTTTTAACAAGAGATTATTTTCAGTTACGGTGGCGAGGGCCGCACTTAGTTTTAGAAATGATCCTTGATTTCTTATCCCACCCCTTCCACAAAGATTTACTGGAGGAACTGAAACTGAGAAATTTAACTCCAAGTAAATTCAGCCAATTTCGGTTCAAGGTTATAGTTGAATCTACTGTGGAGACATGCAGATAGGGTTAATTCCAAGAGAAAAAGTAGAGCCAAGGTCCAGCTTTGAAACGACTTGAAATTTAGTAGAAAATTGTATAATAATTTTTATTCCTTTAGTTTATTTCCAATAATAGCTATTTCAACTTTACAAGAAAACATTAACAACTTTATCAAAAACCCTTTGCGGGTTTTGTTTAAAGAAAGAAACTTTGGAAAGTATGTAAAATGTCAAAATTAGCCAAAACATTTGATGGAATGACTGCTTCGTTAATAGTACAAGTATAATTTTGTGTAAAGAAAATAATATTTCTATTAGCACCTATACATAGTTTAAAATGAAGTCTACTGAAAGCGCCTGTATGTTGGAGCCAAAAAACTCGAAATAGTTAATGGCTATTGGAGACATTCATACGATTTTGTAGAGCATTTATTGGTAAAGGTTTTAATGCATTAAAGTCATAACAAAACAAAAAGAGGAATTTTATAATAGTGATTTTAATTATTCAACACATATGCGAAAACCTCAAACTGTGCATGCTCAAATAGCAAGAGCTGCAGTTTGCATATGCGATTCATTTCTTTGCTTACATCTAATTTAAAAAAACAACCGATTAAAATCTCATCATTCCCAAAGAAAGGTAACCTAATCTTGGCCGGGACACATTAAATGCCAAAAGGCTATAAGGAAGGCTATTGTTGTGCGAAGAAACGTTCGGTTAGCGAATATCAAAGAAAGAATGTCTACACTTAGGGAAGGACGATCTTTTGATGAGCAAAATAGCTGTCTTTCTTTGAAACGCACTGCAACTGATTTGGGGAGACAGAGTGAATCTCCGGAGGAGGGAAATGATCGCCTGTCTGCTGACAGAGATCATTTCCCTCCTCAGAGAATACATTTGAATTTGAGACAGAAAAGTGAAAAACAAACATTTAAAACAGCTTTTCTATTTTATACTCTTAGTGGATTGTTTTGTTAATGGATATAATTTTTATCTTTTTAATATTTATGAATGGGTGCTATATATACACTGAAGTGACAAAAGTCATGGGATAGCAATATGCAAATATACAGATGGCAGTAGTATTGCAGCGAAAAAGTATAAATGCGCAGTTCGTTTTCCAGAGCTTTCATTTGTGTTCAAGTTATTCATGTGAACAGGTTTTTCGTGATTTATGGCGGCACGACGAGAATTAACAGACTTTGAACGTGGAATGTTAGTTGGAGCTAGACGCATGGGTCATTCCATTGCGGATATCGTTAGTGAATTCAACATTCCGAGATCCACAGTATCAAGAGTGTGCCGAGAGTATGAAATTTCAGGCATCACATCCCATCATGGACAGCGCAGTGGGCAACCACCTGCACTTAATCGCCGAGACCGCCGACGTCTGTGTAGAATGGTCAATGTTAATAGACACGCAACACTTCGTCAAATAACTGCAGGAATCAATGTGGGACGTGTCCGATAGGACTGTGCGGCGAAATTTGTCTTCCTTGGGCTATGACAGCAGAAGACCGACTCGAGTGCCTTTACTGACAGCACGACATCGCCTGCAGCGACTCTCCTGGGCTCGTGAGCATATCGACTGGTCCCTAGACCAGTGGAAAACCGTGGCGTGGTCAGATGAGTCACGATTTCAGTTGTTACGAGCTGATGGTAGAGTTCGAGTGTCGCGCAGACCCCACGAAGCCATGGACCCAAACTGTCAGAAAGGCACTGTTCAAGCTGGTGGTGGCTGCATAATGGTGTGGGCTGTTTTTACATGGCATGGACTCGGTCCTCTGGTGCAACTGAACCGATCATTGACTGGAAATGGTTATGTTCAGCTGCTTGCAGATCACTTGCAGCCATTCATGGACTTAACGTACCCACACAACGATGGGATTTTTATGGATGACAATGCGCCATGTCACCAGAACTGTTCGCGATTGGTTTGAAGAACATTTCGGACAATTCCAGCGCATGATCTGGCCACCTAGATTGCCCGATATGAATCCCATCGAGCATTTATGGGACATCATCGAAAGGTCCGTTCGTGCCCGAACTCCTGCACCATCCACACTTTCACAATTATGGACGTTTATACAGACAGCATGGCTCAATATTCCTGCAGAGGACTTTCAACGACTTGTGGACTCCATGACACGTCGAGTTGTTGCACTTCGCCGGGCAAAAGGAGGACCGACACGATATTAACAGTCATCCCATGACTTTTGTCACTTCAGTGTATGTATGTATATATATATATATATATATATAGAGAGAGATAGATATATATATATAGAGAGAGAGAGAGAGAGAGAGAGAGAGAGAGTGAGTGAGAGAGAGAGAGAGAGAATATTTGTAGCTATTTTTGATAATTTCTGAATATATTTTAATGTTTGTTTGATGTTGCGTGACATGCCCATGTCTTATTAGGTTTAGGCTAGACTTAAGTTTAAAGCTATTTTTTTTATTGGATGCTATGCCACGGGCAGCACCATGCGGATACTGCCCGTAGAAAATAATATGGCAAATAGCCAGCACTCAAAACATTACCTCGAGGATAACACTTGTTGCGCCTTCACTTCATTGACGACATGCTGGAAGTAGTAACTCGAAAAGAGACGGCGTTGCAGCAGGAGAAAGGCAAAACAGATGATGTCGTACACAAGACCGGGATCGGGCTCGAATTTGCAGCCTTCCACTTCTGCGAGAAAGAAGGTCCAGAATGAAAAGAAGCACAAAAATCATTCATGTTTAATTTTCGAAAAGTCATATTGAAAAATGAAAGAATTCATTTCATTTATCAGTTCTTTTCAGTTTCAGAACGAATTAATTTAAAGAGTCGCAATTATTCAAAATCTACAGTTTTTTTTATTAAAATATTTCACAAAAATTAACTGATAACAATTTGTACGTTTAATTGTTAAAAAATTACGTTTGTTGTAAAAAAATTACGTTTAATTGTTAAACGTAATCTTATACTATAATACGAGGAATGGTTGCCAAGTCGAAAATCGCCCCAGAATTAATAAACTCCGGTAAACTTGGGGGTCTGGGGATTTTGGCCACGAGGAATCGATTGGCGCCGGTTTTGAAGCGCTACGGTCAAGCAGTTCGGAGTTACAGATAGGATATTTTCAGACTTTATTAGTTCGCCATTTTGGCTAATAGGTTTCAAGCGGTAACGTGCTGCCATCTATAGCCAATTTGGCGAACTAATAAAGTTTTCAGAAGATGATCCGGAACTCAAGGAACTGATCTCGAAATGGATGATCCATAATCCGTGTGGTGATATGAACCCAAACGCTCCGTGCATGGTCAGCAAACATGGATGAGACCAGTGCAGATGGGGATTTCCAATGGAACATCAAGACATGACATCGCTGGTGGACGATGAAAAGCCGAGGTTTAACCGGTTATCTTTTCACCAATGGTTTCACAAATTTTCTTATGGCATGTATTGTTTTGATAAATCACAATTGAAAATTTAAATCTTCGAGTTAGCTTCGATGCCTGTTTTCTCCGAGCGGAGCTCGGTCACCCGCTGGTTAATTAAAAATGTTTTTTAACTGAAATAATTTTTAAACTTGTGAGAGGAGCAATTTCTCACCAAAGAATACGCAATTTTTATAAATTTGGAACACAGACACAAACGTGCGCTGACTCAGACACCCAAACACTTTGTCAGTTTATTCAAGATAGAAACACTTACTGGTAGGCTCATCTTTAGCTCTCTGCTGACAGGCGATCCCCAGCAGCTGAACTAGCCAGCACTGCTTGCGGCACAGCAACTCAAAGTAAGTGCATCCAACAAGCTGTAACACAATTCACTGATTTTAATCCCGAAACACACAAACTTCGAGTTTCTTAAACACATGGAAAGATTGTTAGACAATGATTATAGTTGCATGCTAAAAATTTTAATCGGAGATTAAATAGGAAATAATAAAAATGGAATTAGGATTATTTTCAATGCTTGTAAATGCAAATAGTTTTTAGATTTTGCCATTTAAAGGATACCAATAAAAATAAATGTTTATTTAAATAATTTTTTTTAAAAAGTTTCAAATGGCAACAATAGTCACTTAAAGTAAAACAATTTTCACGGGACCTTATGTCGATGTAAAAACAAAACAAAAAAACAACCGATGTCCATTATTTAATGAATGAAAAAATATTAAAATGCATACATTATAAATATTGGATTGATGCATAATTATCAGGCTTTTTTAAACAATATAATCAGATATTCATGAACACTATTCATTATGAAGAAGGAAATAAAAATTCAACAGTAAATTTTTATATGATTAATCTGGAGAGTAGTCGACATATTCAATAACCGAACGATGGTTGAATGATCCACATTAAAGTTGTTGGGTTGGTGCATTGTTACCAAGCGTTTTTAAATGACACTATCAAACGTTCTTGAACTCTATTTATTATGAAAAAGGAAACATAAAAATTCAATAGTAACATTTTTATATGATTAATCCGGAGCGTAGTCATCATCTACTTGGATAACTACTTCCCATTTTCTTAGAAGACGATTCCACTTGTAAAGAATGCACGATTCTTGAAGATCCTTCAGAATTGGATCCCGCTCACTTGGTTAAAGTAATTCGGTAAAAATTCTGATACGTCCGGTTATATTGTTGTCGATGAATTTGCGGGGTACCCACCCAGACAATTTCTGTACTTTTGCAAACGTTTTGAGACGAGGAATGATGGCTGAATGATCCATATTGAAATGGTCGGTTAACATTCCACATGCCAAGACTTCGTCACCTTCCACGGCTGCCAAAAGTTCCTGGTCGTCAAAATCGGATGGTTGACCTTTTCCTGATTTGTCTTAAAAGTTACTGTCGCCAGATTCGAAATGGGTAAACCATTCCCTGCATCGACTTTCACTGATTGTGCCCTCACTGAAAAGATGGTTGAGATCACGAAATGACTGCGCTGCTTGTCATCCTTTCAAAGGTGGTACATCATAAGATGAAGAATATGAATATGGTTATTGATATGCATTTTTATAACCTAAAAATATATTCATTCATAAATTTAAACAATATTGTAAATTTTTACTAAATTACTGCACGCCTGATAATTATGCACCAACTTAATAAAAACGATTAAATATAACTATAATATTATAAGGATGATAAATAAGTCTTACTTGCAACAAGCAGCTGATCAATATTACAGTCACATTGTAGGCTAATAATATATTCCACCTGAAAGATAAATTCTTATAATTAAATCAATTTATACAGCATCCTTTCTTTGCACAATTTCTCTCAGATCTTCCAAAGAAATGATACAGAGAGGGAAAAAAATAAAACAATAACATCCTATCATCTCCCCTCGCAACAGACAAATGGTTTTCTGTGACATTTCAAATATAGCAACTACCTTGATAATCATTTAGAGAAACCATAAAGTCACAAATTCTGCATTTAAAGAGAATAATTATTCACTCGTATTTATAATTGTAGAATGAACTTGAAAATCAATGAATGAACTAAATTAAAATAGATAATCCAATTTCCTATTTAATGCTTTTTATCCCCAATTTTATTAGATTATGTTGAATCAAATACAATGCACGAAAAAATTGTTAATCAAATTTAACTCATAATAAAAGATTCATTGTTTAAAAATTTGTAAAGAAATGTGTTGTAAACATTTTTATAGTGTTTAACAAAATGTTTCACACTTCAATCTTAACTGATAAAGTTCGAGAAGTATTCAGATCAGCATGAACTTCAGTTGAGACAAAAACACCTCAAACTTTTGTTCATGAATAAGTCCAAAACATATAGGAATCATGTCATATTTACAGATGAAAACATTTTCAGTTCTGATGGGCGTATTATAGAATAAAGAAAAAGCAAAGTCCACTCAATCCACAGAACTTAATTGGAACAGAAGAGCAAGGTGCATTTATAGCGAGAGGTATGATAACATACAGAAAGGAATATTAATGGGTCTTGATAGCAAATTTTGGAATTGGAAACAACTTTAAAAAACAACAAGATAACAATTCTAAAATATATTACTGTCAATATTGGCCTCTGGTATCTATAATTACCCACAAAAATCTGAAAAAGTCATCTTAGTCACTGGATTTAAACTCAACAGAAAATATTCAGAGAGACTAGGAAGTATAAAAAGCATTCATACAAAAAACGAATTATAAACAATAATGATACCAAAATGGTGGTACATACAAACAAACTAGTTCACTTTTATTAAAAGGTGTTAAGGTTGCTGCAAAATTTTATAAAGATCTTTAAGAGAACTTTGTTTCCTTATTATTGATTTTTTTTAAAACAAAGTTTTTTTTTACATGTTATTATAATGTTTAAGTATTGTAAAGAAGCAATTACAGATATTATTTAAAAATTTCATAGTGAAATATCAATTTTCAGTAATGGACAGAAGAGTATTTTATTAAAATACAAAAGTGTACAATCACATTTGGGAGTCATTGTACATAATAGTACTCAATTCTGGAATGGAAATGTTACTGCAGTGGCCTCTTTCAAAGGGAACAGTGAATTTGATAGCTGCTGTAACAATTTAGAAAGTTTGGTGCATTTTATGAAATATAAAATTAAATTAGAATAATTCTTATTAATTAAACAATTTTTTTAAAAAAAATTACTTTGTTAAATAGTCATCACTGCAATATGTAACATTAAAAGAACGCTCACCAACCAATTGTCAAACACTGTATTGCTTTGTCACCATAAGAAAAATAGCATTCTAAACTTTAGCAATGTAATAATTTCATTTCCTCATAAATGGACACAATATGACTTAACTATTATATAGTTAGTGTCATTTGTTATTTAACATCTATAAAATTTGTGAGCAGAGAATTTTTCCAAGAGTAGAAAGATCAATCCAGTTTGTGTCTCCATTCTAATGCACAACTAACTTGAAATGATAATGCACAACTTGAAATAATTGTAAAAATATTTATAGTTCAGAAATTTAGAAACTGGAACAGATACTCACATTCTAAGTAATGCTGGTCGTGATTTTAAATAGAATTCATTCCCATTCCACAAGAAGTAGAAGCAGCTGATGACATAGCCCATTGCAAACAAATTGATTCTCGCTGTGCCTGCTTGGAATGCAACGGCTAAAGAGATCCAGTAGAAAGCGTAGAAAATGAGAACTTTCAGCATATCCAGGATGGATCTGAAGGAGAGGGAAAAGAAGTTATTGCAAAATAATAAAACAAAAAGTGTGTGATTCTACTTTTCTTCCTCAATTAAACCTTTACTTTTTGAAATGTGATAGCACCAGATTTCTGACTAGATAGCTTTGATCAATGGAGGGGCTGCAGCCAAGTCAATTAAAATATATTATTGCTTGATTGCCAAATAAATAGTTAAAAAAAAACTGTGTGTGATAAAATATTAGGGTAATATTAACACTTAGTCGACTACTAGGAATATATTTCTATAGGTTTCAATGCATATACACTTAGTTCTTACAATAATTATAAAATGCTTACTTGGTACATGTCACAAAATCTGGTATGGGATTTGGCTCTGGATGTGCAAAGTCTATTTCTTTGTTACTTCCTCCTTCATATAATCCGGCCACAGGAGAAGTTTCAATTCGGAAGACGAATAGCTGACAACAAGCGAAGAGTAACTGAAAGAAGTCGGCTGCAAAATGAAAGAATGCATGAAAAGTTAACACAAATTTTTGGCATGAAAATATAATAGTAAAAGAAATAATCAATTTAACAAACAAATACTTGTGGTCTGACACAAAGCCATATAATATGTTAAAAATTATTTTATATTAATGCTCCATGCTTTAAAATCAAAATTAATTTTAAATAAGATGACATTTCAATGCATAAAAAACGTATGAAAAATATTTCTTAAGTTCACAAACTCAATTTTGAAAAGTATGCAAAATGTTTTATTATGATTCAGATAAATAATTATTTTTCTTCTGATAAATAAAGAATATATATGTAACCATACAAGAAGGCAAAATTTAATGGAATCTGAATTAAAAAAAACTACTTTGCAATGTAGTAATACTCAAAAAGTATGTGTATAATAATTTAAACATTTACAAAATATTATGCATGTCAGTAATTAATCACATTTATAAAAATAAATATGTAAGGTGCAATATTAAAACATATGCACCGTCATTTGGCAAATTTCAATAATATTTTCTACCTTATTAACCTGTTACAAAAATTATAACATATATCTGAAATATTTTTCAGTGTTTTGAATGTCAGACAATACCAAGATTTCATATCAAAGATTTTGGATATTTTGTGTTATTAAAGTAAAGATAAGATTTTTCGTGGAATAAGCAAGTCAGCAGCAAAGAATAATACCAATTTTTAATTTTATTATTGCTCTGTATTCTTTCAAGTAAACTTGTAATACAAAGCCAAATTTTGTATCCTAGGCATATATAAGATTTTGCATTATCTGACATGTTAACATATGTTAAAGCTGAAAACACGATTTACTTATAAGTTTCAATAATATGGGATATTAGATTTAAGAAAATGAAGGCATATTTAAAATCTGTCAGATTTGTTTAAAGAATTTCAAATGAAGAATTAATATTTTGACTGAAATAAACCAATTTTAAATGTTTGTATGGTATTGAAAGATCAATCTAAGTTTAAAAATAGTTATGATTTTCGTACCAACAATTTTGGTAGTATTCAGAGGATTCTGAAAGTTTGGTAGGAAAAGCCATTCTCTTAAACCTGTCTCCAGAGCTTCAGTCCAGGGGTATTCTATAAAATAATAATAAAAAATAAAGAGTAAACTTGTCAATTAAGAAATAATTTGAAGAATGAATCAAATGTTCAACAAAGTATATGCATTAGGATTTTTATATTAAAATTATATTCCAGTATTGGAGTATCAATAATATCATTGATAATGTAACTATAAAATGCAACAAAGCAAAGTTATCTATTAAAATAAAAAATGAATTAGTTAAATTGGCAGGAAAAAATAAAAGTTGGCAGCTTAAAGGAGGTTGTATAGCAAGTTCAAAGAGGGCAGAGAAATCAGTGATTTTATTATTTAAGACATAAAGATAAATGCATTTAGGTAGGAAAAATTTTCCCTGATTTATAAAATACCAGAAAATTACAATAATCTGTAATAAATTAAATGATAAAAATATAATTGTTGCAAACGTAAAAATTGCATTTTCATTTATGCTATTTATGCCAACAAGTATGGAAATGATTATGTACAAATTTAATTATTTTGAGGAAAAAAAGAAATCACCTATGCATACTCCCGGGGGTATACCAAGACAAATCAAATACTGAAGGGTAAGAACGATGCATTGGTAAGCCACATAAACAGGCCATATCCTAGCAAGAGTTTTCCGCTTTAGCAGAAACATGGAAGAGAGCCACACTGCAGACAAAAATCCAAAAACATCCAGCCGTACGCCGACACAGACTACGATGGTCATGAAGCAACACTGAAAAAATAAAACAAGGATAAGCTCAGAGAATAAATTAAGTTTCAGGCAAAAACATTTCATGCAAATAAATGGAACTGTACCTCCAATCCAAATTTGTAAAAGAAATAATTTGCCAAATATTTCAAACATTCCAGTAGACTGTCATCAGCAGTACATCTTGTAGTGTCTGGGAATATAACACCAGTTTTTGGTTCTGGCAAATTGAAATGAATGCGATTTACTTCTTGTCTGATTTTGACAACAGCTTGAATAGTCAGAACTAGTATCAAAGCTATATATCCCTACAAAAAAAGGAAATTTACTTGGTATATACTTTTTCAAATATTTATTTACATTTTTGAAATGGCACTAACGAGAGATATCAATAAGGTCCGAGTTTCTTACCTTGCAGTAATCAGCCAAATAATGAGTTCTTTTGAATCCAATCCAATCATGGTTGTCAATAGTTGTATTAAATGGATACGGAAATTCTGAAGAATTGATAAAAGCCACTGACTAAGAAGAAAAAAAAAATCAATCCATAAGATTTTTAAGCATGAAATAAAAGAATCACCTTTAGTTTATAGTAATTCCTAACATATTTGGATATTTAAGCCTTTATTTTATAATAATAATGAAACATTAATTAGTTCTAATATCTGATTAAACAATCTATTAAAATCCAAATTCATCAGCTGAAACAACCTGAAAAATTTCTAAGAATTAATCAATTAAAAATAACTATCAATAATTCGTTTCAAAGACTGAATTTCTTAAATCCACACAGTTGTAGTTAAATTTACATGCTGTTCACTAAAGCTTTTAAACCATGCATATCAAAACTGCAATAAATAATCTTAGGTGCAAACTAATATATGAATACTAAAAAAAGTTTGGAAGTATGCAAGACGTCAAATAAAAAATTAAATTCAGTAGGTTGTTTCCGCTTTCCAAATTTTATCCCACTTTCTTTAATCATAAAAAGCAATTATAATTATGAAATAAAATAAATTTTTAGCAAGGTTTCGATATAGTATCAGGTCAAAAATATTAAATTTAAAATACAAATTAAAAAATATATATTTCCTCAGTAGATAAAATTTGCTGAGCACTAGAATAGAGAGCCTTAAATTATAGAACTTTTTCTATTATTTATTGTACTTTTTAAAATAAAACATTTTCATGTGTACATTTTTTTAAAATTGGCACCATATTTGCAGTAAAAAAATCAGAATAAAAAAAAAATGCTTATTCTCAAATTAACAATAAAAATATAAGAAATTCAAACTTACTGAACAATTTGTTTGCCAGTTTAAATAGTCCACACTATTTAACTGATAAATCATTTTTGATAATAATAAAGCGGCAGCCCAAACTGATATGCAGTGAGAAAAAAACTTCTGCAAAGCTGGAAGTGGTAAACATATGACAACAAAAATAACAAAGGCAACATGAATAGCACAAACCTGAAAAAGAAAGTAATAGATTTAATTTATTTATTTACGCATCACATATACATGTAAAAACATATCTATGATTTTCACATTTGTAATCAATACAGGATTTTAATGCATCACAACTTTCACGAATTTTCATGTTTCTGGAACATGTGGCAAAATTTTCAATTGTATTTAAGTGATTTTTTTTCCTTGGAATAAAAGATTTTCTGAACATTTGTTTGCTTGACCTCAATAAGCTATTCCATTCTAGATCTATATACTTGACGTAACTAGGTTTTTAATTTCTTTAAACAAAATGATTGAAAAAAAATTGCATTCTACCCAAACATCACTTGAATTTTACTGATCTTTAAACTTTCATAAAAATCCTTGAAATATTATAAATCTTTATAAAGCCTTTTTCAGAATAAAGCAAGATTTGCAAACAATCTAATACATTTTTTTCACAATTAAGAAACATTTTCTAAAATAAATTGAATGCAGATAAGAATTGTAATGTATATGAGATACACAGCAATTATTCTTAGTTGTAATGAAAATGCGTAAATGACAACTTTAGTGAACAGATTTACGAATACTGTTTATATCCATATAGGCTGTCATTTCATTTGTTAACTAAGGGTAGAAGACTAATATTCACCATGTTCCTATTCAGGGTCGGTTTCTCATGCAAGCATAGGAGGAGATCATTTCATTACTTGAAAGCTATTAAGGGAGATCTGAATTCTGTATTGCAGGGTTAGGGAAGCAGCAATAATTATTATTATTTTTGCTTTACTAATTTATTTGCAAAATCCCCCCCCCCCTCTTCCCCAAATAACAAAAGGAAGATACTGAGTGAAAATGAAATGTGTCAAATAAAATGCATCGGGCAATAAACAAGAAGGGAAAAGCCAGATAAATAGATTAACAAATCTGAGAAGCAGTAATTTTCAAACACTTTCTACAATTTCTGAAAAAAAAACTACAAGTTCTAAACAAATAGCAATATCATTAAAAATCAAATAGTCAAATTACAATATGAATGATAAAAGCCTTATTATTAACCAACAGTGATATAGTGTCAATCCTCACATTCTCTCATGATGATCCAAATTGTTTTTCCTAAGAATGCAGAATTGGATTATTAAAATTAATGTCTTCGATTTGCCTGCAATGAGGCCCAATTTGATTTAGTTTGCTGATTCACAAGCCTATAATTATCTGCTATGTTAAGAAGAAGAAAGAAAAAAGAACTTCTTATACAAGAAATGTTGATGCAACTTCCTCCACAGAGAAGTTGGAGTTTCTCCTTGAGCACTGAGCACCATGAACTTATACAAAGGGGATAGATAACACAGTTGAGTAGAGATTTCCATTTCATATCTGGCTACACTCTTTTAATCATTACAACTTTTGATTGTCACAAAATTTTATCAATTCGTTTTGCCAATATTTTTTGAAAATAGCCAGCTTTTGAACTGGAGAGACCTACAAATGCTATATTTTAAAATTAAAAATGCCATCACCCTCTGTTATCATAAATCTCTATGAATTTTTTTAAATGGTCGATGGTTAAAGAATTTCATTAATAACACATTTCCTGTTTATATTAATTTTTAAATTTTTTTAAAATAATAAATAAAAAAAACAAATTGCTTGACATTGCCTGGGATGACATTTCTGAACAACAAACCTCCAGGAATATTATTAATAAGCTAATAATAGCATAAATTTAAAATAAATTAAGTATTAATTGATTTAAATAAGATAATAGCATTTTTAATACTTTTAACATGCAATTTTACGTAATAATTCATCCTGATTTAGATTCATTTTTAAAAACCTTCAATACTTACATCATAAGCAGCCAAGCAGAATGTGGATAATAAAACAATCTTTATAATGTGTATCTCTAACACTCTCCATACAACTTCAGACACATAGGTAAATACTTGAGATACTTCCTTAAATATATTCTCCAAGCACACTTTCACTGCTCTGAACTCTAAAAGATATAAATCAGATGGTAAGAAACATTTAAAGCAGAAGCAACAAGAGAAAAATAAATGAAATAGTAAAAACGAGGTGCAAGAATTTTACAGAAATGAAGTATCATCAGACAGCAATAACATATCAAATCAAGAGACCCACTACCAATAATCAAGTGTTGTTTCCAAAATCTTTTGATCATTGGTCTGCATTTGTTAAAATACAGAACTAATTGCATCGCTGCTTCCCTCTGCATTAATTACACAATTTTTTACTGCATCATCTAATATTGGGCAGCATAGCCAAATGTAATATATAATTAATTTAAACCTCACAATAAAAGAAAGCCAATGAAGAGTACAGAAAAGGAACATTTGCAATTTAAACTTTTTTATAGTTATATTCATTAAAAAATTTTTAATTTAAAATCTACATAATTTGAAAGAAATATAAATAACATCTTAAGGTCATTAAAAATTTAAATTTCATTATTTGGGTTATTTCGATTCTATATTCTTGTTTCTAAAAAGTAAAAATAGTAAGGAACTTTTTTTATGAGGTGTAGGACTGATTAGAAATTTGAGAAATATCCCAATTTTTTTTGAACAGCTTAGCATTTTTTAAGCAGTTTCTTTATAAGATAAATATTTTCTTAGTTCATATTCCCCCCAGCCCCCAGACAACAGAAAATATTTGTGTAACATTTTGTTGTTCTGGTTAATAACATAAAATAGTGAGCACAAAGTCAGATGCACAGCCTGTAGTGTTTCAGAAAGATAATTGCTTTACATTACACACAAGAAAAATTCAGACGTATTTGATATGAGAGAAAGACTTGTTAAATTAAATCAGCATTAATTTTTAAAAACCATTACTTATCTCTGTATAACTGTATGATAATTTTATTTCTAAAAACTACTGTGTATCTTTTAAGTTTATTCTACTCAGAATTAATATTAGTATTGTCCATTTACGTAGGAATTTTTGATGTTAAGCTAAATTAATATTTATGATTTTGGCTTGTAACAATAGTTAAGTAATGAGGTACTTTTCCGTTATTCAAGCACAAATGTTGCTAATGGGAACTGAAAGCGAGCCAAGTCGCCAAGCGAACGTAAGAAATTTGGCAGAATTTTATATTATTTGGCGATTTTTCGCTGCGCCCGTTAACAGAACAGTACTAATAACAAACATGCATAATAGTTTGTGATCAAAATAATAATAATAATAAAATAAAAACGAATAGAGAAATGACACACCTCTTTCAGCCCTGTTGCTTTCTACATCATCTTTCTTAGGTGTTGTGGGACTACCCATTTCTGAAGTAGGCGATGTGGCCCCTTTAATGTTGGGGGGCGTCTTCAGATTAAGGATCTTCGGTCTCTCCACTTCAGGCTCGTGCTCAATGGTTATGTGCGTTTCAGTGCTGGCAAGGTTACTCGCTGTCGTCAGCTGTGTGGTGTCAGCTATGTTTTCACTGGATCTTCGAGAAAACAAATTTTTTCCTTTTCATAATTTATAATTATAAATTCCACGAGATCTCAAAAACTAATTTTTTCATTTCAGATTTCTAACCAAAAAACGTCTTTTGTACAGAATCGAAATTTAATGAGTGAATTAATCAATAGATAATGAAATTCTGAAATTATTAATTTATTTTCATCACGAAAACACCCACAGATTATTTTAAAATTCAAGCACACTAAGAAGGCATGAAAATAAGTTTCAAAACTAAGTCTTACAAATGTTGAAGTAGTGAATTTGAATAAAATAGTTTTTTAAAAGAAAAATCTCACAATTAAGCAACCCCTCAAAAATATTTCCGGATAACTACATAATTTGATTAAAGCAATTCCCATTTTTTCTACTGATAATGTAATTTTGAAGTAAGTCAGATGACGACGGCCTTAATTCAACCATTCATGTCATAAGAGCGGACTGTTTACATTTTGAATTAACAGAAAAACAGAACAGGCATATTTTAAAATTCATAAAGTACCATTTTAAAGAATTTCAGATAAAGCAGCTGAGATGAGATAGATCTGAAAAAGTTAATAAATAATAATAAATCTGAAATACAGCTGAGACAAGAAGTGTATTCTTGAATTAGGAAGTAAAATATTCTAAAACTGCGCATGTATGATTATAAATGGATTTTTAAAGTCAGGATGCAATAAAATGTTTATGGAAAATTAAACTCCAACAAAAGTTATGTGCATTCAATTTTAATGAAATTAAAATATCATAATATATTTTATACCACTCATCACTTCTGGCAGCACAACATGCCATCCAAATCCAAACTAAAGCAATTTTTAGTTTATCTGACCTGCATTAAGACAATAAATAATAGTAGAAGGAAAAACTTTAGAAAAATTTGTTCAATGCTAAGTAATCCAGGTTATAGCCATATATAATTTTATGGGGGCTTCTCGAGAGCAAGATCTTACGATTTTATAGACTATTATCACACCACGTAGATAAATTGTTAACCATGTATGTGAAAAAGTTCTAAATGACTAATTTTTGATTGATGTTAATAATTTTGATTTTAAACCATTTTAGATGTTTAGTTACATTAACGTCCCATTTTAAAGCAACACTAGCACTATTTTGGGATGGATATCGAAATTTTAAACCACGGTTAGATGACAAAAATGATACCTGAATTGACACCCTTTTTCTAACTTTTCACGCCACACCCGCGGGAGAACGTTCGGCCTTGACGGATTTAACGTGTACCAGACTCGCTTACACGACTGTTCTTCGATAGAATTGGATATCGAACCCGAAATCCTCCAAAAATCCTCCGAACCCGAAGCCAAAACCTTACCACCAGGCCACCAAGGCCCCAATACATTTTAGAATTAAATATTTTAGTTTCAAAATTTCGTTTTAACATTTACATGTTATATTTGACAAAAAACTAATGACCTCAGTTTATGCAGTTTCAATTTAGTAATTAATGCACTGATAAGTTCCTAGTACTACTACAAAAAGCATATCTGTGGGGTGAGCAGACGAATTGATCATGAAGACACAAAATAATCAAAAGCGAATCGGTAAATGGCCCAAGCATCACAGCTCAGTAATTTTTTTTATATAAATAAGATTCTACTAGCATCGTTTGAATCAAAAATTATAATTCACTGTCTCCTTTCATTATAAGAGAGTTTTAATAATCATTTTATACCGATATTTATTCAGCGTCAATATAATGAAGGAAAATTAGATTTAAACACTATTCTAACTTCCTTACTACCTTTTTATAGTTTTATTTTATTCTATTGTGATTTTGTTGCTATCCAACACACCATGAGCAATGCCGTGCGAGTTCTTTATTAAAATTACCATTTCAAGCGAAGCTTAGTAGTTAAAAATGATACCCTAACACTTAATTCTAAAATTGGTTGTTTCAATGAAAAATCTGTAAAAATTTTAATTAAAAACTACTTTACTTACCGGTAATGTATATCACTTATAAGAAGAAAGTCCTTATGAAAATAATGTAACTGTATGATGGTTATAATCAGGAAAAAAGTTGGTGTCAGCAATTTCACAAACAATGTGCCCGTATCCGATTCATAGATTTCTAAACCTAAATCCTTCTGCCTGTAAATTAAATAGAAATCATGTCATACATATAGAAAAAAGGAGAATTTTTACATTAAGAAGAAATTGAATGAATTTCCTTCTGGAAATATTTACACTCGTAATTAAAAAATAATGTCATAACTAGAGATTACAATGATAACTGTTTTTTACTTTAATTATTGATGGCCCAGACTTAAAAATTTTATTTGAATGCTGTACTCATTTACTTCATTCTGTCAAATTCAATGCAAGGAATGATGATATCGTCCTTCAAAATCATTTAACACACAATTCACAGAGTAGGTCTTTTGATGCATTCCGTTAGTATAAAACTATTGACAAGTTTAGCATGTTTGCATTCAAGTGTTGTTGTTTTTAATATTGTGTATAGTTAAAACCTATTGTAAGTGAATGTTATTGCTAGATTAAATCAAATAAGGACCTAAATTTGATGCCATCATGCAGCAACAGACAAAGGAGTGAAAATGTTGACACACCAAAAAAGTATGGACATGCCACAGGGATAAAACAGCAATGCATTTATAAAGTATAGAAGGTTCCTGTATATATGAGAAAAAATAATACATAAACAGGTCCTATTGAAAAACAGAATAAACAAATGCAATGTAAAATTTCAGTTTTTGAAGAAATCTTTCCAGTATTTAGTAATTGGGGAAATAGCTGTATTATTTCAATGCACAATGGCAGTTCTAAATATCATGATTTTTAGAGCATTTTATGCAAGTTAATAACTATGCAAACCAAATAAGACCAGATGCTCCAGGACAAAATTTGATTTTTTACCTTCAATGGCGAATTGCCTGCTTTATAGCTATCATTAACTCCTGAAATGTTTCCGACTGAATTCAGAAAAGCTGGTTATGTTAGTTAACAATTAAAAAGTATAGTTTAACAAACAAAAATAGGAAACATCAAGAGTTTTGAATGAATCAGATGCGAGAGAAAATATTAACAGAAATGTTTTTTAGTTGTAAAGGTAACAATTGACGAACAATACATTGGAATACCATATTTTGTAAAATAAATATTGTTCATTTTCATTCATAGCTTAGAAAAGTGTTCACAACATGTGCAGTTGCGTCAGCTTTACAGGAGGAATAAAAAGAAAAAAATGACTTACACACTTTAGTCAAACAAAGTTTTAAAATACATTCCACTTACACACTCTTGGATACATGCAGATACTTTTCCCAATAAAGATCAAAGTCCTTGAATTGGTATGTATAAATAATGATAAGAACAAGCATGGAAAATACAATGACAGTAAGCCAGAAACCATACATTATTCTTCTCCACAGTTGATATGAAAACTAAAAAGGAATGGTTAATAGCGAATTAATGAAACATAATCATGATACTGTTAAATAGCCATGGTCAAAAATAAATGATACCAAATGGATTACAAAATTGATATGAAAAAAAATTTTAAATAAATAATAGATTAAACAACATGCTAATAAAAAATATAGAAAAGTACTTTATATCTCTTAAATTCAAAACTATTATTTGAATATATAAGTTTATATCTGATTGAAAAGTTTATTAAAACAAACTGTTTTGTCTAGTGGTACCACTAAAACTAACAAGAAATAATAATAAATATTCAACAGCTACTGTACTATGATTTTTTTTCTTCAAAGAGTTATTTTAGAATTTCTATGACAACAATTAAGCAAACAGTTAAAAGCATCAAATCTACAAGTACCTAAAAATGATCTTCTTATGGGAAAAAAAGATTAGCAATGAAAAATAGACTACACAATCGGCCTTCCCGTTATTTTTTTTAAAAAGAAAAATTAGTACAAATTGATAATAAATATTGTAAATGATGTAAAAATTGATAATGTATAATAAAAAACAATCATAAATGTAGTTTAAAATTCAAAATTAAATTTTAACCAATTAAAATGAATTGATTACTTAACTAAATAATCTACATTAAAACTTTTCATTTTCATGGCAAAATTTTTTAAAACAATTTTCTGCAGTATAGAGATAAAAATTATGCAGAAGTATAAAAATATTTATCTTTTTTCCTGCTTGTTTGAACTGATCATAAAGATTCTTTCTCATCAATGAAATTTCATCTTACATATTTTCAAAAACTATAAGGAGGAAATTTATATTTACTTGGAACATTAAAATGAAAAATAAAAACAGGAACATGTAAACAATGCGGTACACCACAACAACTTGACCTCCAAGAGAAATGACCATTAGCATTGTTGCCACAATCCATATCCAATATTTCGTTAAAAGATTTGATATCGTTTCTGCCACCACACGAATATATGGATTTGGCGATGTCACAGATGGTACAATGCTGAAGTGTCTTTTGATAGCTAAAATAAAAGAAGTCATAAATAAACAATTTAAGGAAAAACACAAAAATGAATGTCAGCATGTCTACTAAGTTCCAAGGGGAATGTAAATTTGTAAGAATTATGATTTTGAGTTAGAAAAAAATGCATTTAAAATTATTATAATTACAAGAAAGAAAGCCATCAAACTTCTAAATCTAAATAAGGAATATGTCATTAATAATTCACCATTTTGTAAGAAATAGACAAAACATATTTCATGTTTCAGTTATAATGATTTAATATTTAGCTTTTTTTGATTAAAATTAGTTTCACATGCATAAAAATAATGATACCTTATTTGTCAGCAAGTATTCAACTGACTACATGAGCGATTAACTGCTTGGGAGCTAAAGGTTTTTAAATTCCAAAATTATTTTCCTAGGTTAGACTAAGATTCAAACTAATTCCAATTTTTTGACAAATATTTAATTGTTTTTAATCAATTGTTAAACAGCAATGCTGTTTTTGAATAACCTTTGATAAAAACATTATTTACAAGTATTGTACAATTCTTTCAATTCAAACTTTCTTTTAACTAACAGAATTTTTAAAAACATTTTTAATGCAAGAATGTAAGCAAGTCATAAAGAAGGGAATAAAAATAAAATAAAATAATGAATTTTAAATTCATTTTTAAAAATTGATTTGGCAAAACTAAAAAAATATTCCCTTACAGATTCGATATATCACTAAGCAGAAGAAAAAGTTTCTCAATTCACTTGCAGGACCTTGAGATTTGAAAGCACGAACATAATAGCCGACATTTATAATAACTAACATTTATAAGCCTGCAAATTGGTTGTGATAAGAACACCAACAGGTTAATAAGATTTTTTATTCTTTTCTTTTTTTACCTCATAGTTAAAAAATTTATGCCATTTAAGTGGGCATATTTTCGATGAAAATTTTCATTTTGTCATTGGTATCAGCAACAGATTTAAAACTACTGATTAGATTTCTGAAAGATGTGCAGAATGGTTTGAAATTTCATCTGATATCTTTAAATATCATACATGAAATTTCAAGAGATAACTTTTATCAGTTCATAAGATTGGAAATTTGATTTTTAATGATTCATTTCTAAGAAGTACAATTTTATCATTGAAAATAAAAAATAAGTAAATTACTGCATTTGTCAAATAGTACCAAATAAATTAAAAAACGAGTATTTGAAAATAAATCAATAGGAAACTCAAAACACTGTAAGTATATTAAAAAAAAATAAATAGATTCTCATAAATTTGAATAATATGGAGTACAAAAAAAAACATTTTAAAATTCACACAGAGGTCTATTGAAACATCATGTGACATACGCTATGTGAATATGTAATTTATATATAAATTATGCTTTTTGTTAGAAGAAAAAGTATAGATATTGATATAGATAAAAGTATAGATCTAAATATGCACTTACATAAAAGATACTGCAAATATGCTTTGTCAAGAAATTATGATGTCATATTCATTTATTTCACAATCATTCATAGTAGAAATCAAGCGTATTCGAATTTCTATAGTCATTATTTTTCCACATAATTAAAAAAAATATGGCTCATTTCATAGTCAATTTGCAATAGAAGTCTACATTTCTTTATCTATACTTATAATAAAGCTCAATGTGTGTGCGTGTTGGCGCTCTACAGGCCAGGCCGTTGGACCTACAGCTACCAAATTTGGTACATGTATACCTTGGAGGTCCGGAATGTGCACCTCGGAGCCCTGTTTTCGAATTTTTATTTAGAATTTGAATTAATTAAAATTTAAGCGAAATTTCGACGTTTTTCCGCTATAACTTCCGAAAATATGATCGCATAAACATGATTTTTACATCAATTTAAAGATTAAAAAATTAGCCTTCTAATGGTATTAGTGTTTTAATGTAAAACTTAAGCTTCTATTTTTAACGAATTTTTAAAGAAATATTTTAACCATGTTTTTTTAGCATGTGACTGGATAAAGTAAAAGAAATATAAAATTTGATATTTTCTTTAAAAAATAAATGCAAGGCAAAGGTTTCTATAATCGTTTGCAATATCTATATCATTAACTCAATAAATCTTCTTTATTTACGGTAAACCTGATTGAATTTAGACAGGATATGCATTGAATTCCCAACTTAATGGCATATTTATGTAATCGTTTGCAATATCTGTATCATTAATTTAATACTTTTTCCCCTTTCTCGCTTTCTTTAAAAAAACTTATTTAATATTTTGGTAACATCATCTAATTTTTTTAAAAATATTTTGGAAGCATAACCGATGGTTAAAACTGACATTTATAAAATTAAAGAATATTATTAGGAAAAGGTGCACTTTTAGAACTTACCATCCCTCATCTTAAAGAAAATACTAATTTCAGGTCAATCAATGCCCGGAATTACTTCAAGGCTAATGAATATGTGATTTAATTGAAAATTTTAGAACGTTTTACTCATGGCGAACCAGCTGGTCGCCAAAGGCGGCTAGTAAACAATACAGGAACAAATAACTGATGGCATTTAGCAAGTTGAAATTGTATACCATATGTTGCTGAAACATAATGGCATTTACACTTTGAGTTATTAAGTGACTATAAAAAAAAGCCCACTCACACAAATCAAAATGTATTTTATTAATCCTGACTTCTAAATATGAGGAATTTAAATGAATGAAGTTAAAAAAAAATTCCATTAACCTTACACACACACAGGTTTAATTACCTAATTTTTAGTTGATGGTACTTTCATGAAATTTTGAGAACATGAATTGTTTATATTAGTGTGGTGCTTTTGTTAAAAGTCGCATAAACAAATTTCTTTGACATAAATCTTATTTAAAAAAATGTGAATAAGTAATTAGAGCACTTAAAATGGTATTTTGGAAGGAAGAATGATAATATTATTATTGATAAAATGCATAACTGTGCAGAGAAAACTTGCATTTAAAATAAACAGGATGCAAAATCATATAATAAAAGAATCAAAAGCAAAGAATTCAATCATAATATGTAAATCAATAACAAATTTAGATATTAAGAGAAGGAATTAAGAAATATTTCAAGAATGTGCAAGGCAAGAGATAGAAAAGCATAAACAACACTTTATCTACCGCAAGCCTATTAGCAGATTTTGATTGTTTTTATCACAAAATTCAAATTTTTTTATTTATAGTAAGCCTATCAAATAAATTCTCTGAAATGCGGGTTTATACAATCATTTGAAATCAGCAACTTTTTTTTGTAAATCTTGATTTTAAAGGATTGGTTATCAAATTTTATAAATAAAAATATAATTATTTAATAAAATTTAAAGTCGCTTATAATTATAAATACATATCTGTATTTCATTTTTTATAAGTATTTATGAATTAATGAAAAACTGACACAGAAAATAACAGTAGGATAATCTTATGCTCTTCATCTAATGGAAAAAGAAAGTTGGAAGAGAGAGAGAGAGAAAAAACGTTACAATTATCTGTTTTAGGAAATTATTAGAGCACGAATGTTCTATCTAAACCAGTGATTCCCAAAGTGGTCTATATCGACCCCTAGGGGTCTATGACAACCTGCAAGGGGTCTGCGTCAGCGAAAAAAAAATTTGGGGGTCCATGAAATGACTGGAGGAACTGACAGAACTAAGTACAAACGAAGAACTTAAGGTTCAGTTTAAAAACGGATATCAGCAATTCTGGCTTCTTTGCATCATACCCGTTACTTATCCCGTATTATGGAATAGAGCGAGGAAATTTTTAATCTCCTTTCCATCGTCATACCTAGTGGAAAAGGGGTTTAGCGCTGTTACTAATCTCTTAACGAATAAAAGAAACAGACTGGACATCATTAGCCGAGGAGATTTAAAATTAACCCTTACAAAATTGACGCCAAATGTTGAGAATTTATTGTTAAAGCATCAGGCTCATCCTTCTCATTAAAAATATTGACTTTTTGCTTACGTTAGTTTATTTTATGTTTATTTCATGTTACATAGATTTTACATAACAGGTACGAAATTTTATTTTGAGTAGTATAAATTTAAATTCAATTAATAAATGTATAAATTAACATGTGTTTTTACTTTAAGTTTTTAACAGTAAACTTCACTACAGTTAGAAATTTGCAGGAAATCAATATCAGGTAAGTAGGGGGTCTATTCAATACGGAAAAACATGGCAAGGGGTCTACGACACAAAAAAGTTTGGGAAACTCTGATCTAAACCGAAGTCGGAACTGAAGTTTTTTGCATAATTTTAAGTTTTTATATATTTATTTTTACTTAATGCAATGAAATTTGACAGAGAAACAGTAATCAAGAGAATGGTTTCAGATGAGTTAGTTTCAATAGCATCCTGTCTAGAAACAACACAAGGATCTCATAATTTTATGCAATAAAAAGAGATCAGCGGCCAGTTCAATGACAATCGTATAAGTTATACTTATACGAAAGTCATAAGCAAATGTCTTATAATATTCTATCAGAGGATATCCGTTTCCAAATTCACTACTTATTTCTATGGTAACAAGTGTATAGTTTAGACTACGGTCCACGTAAATCTTTCGTGGTTAAAAAAAATCCACTATCTTATTGAAATTTGAAACTTTTAGTTTAAAAACAGACAATGGAAACAATAGCTCTGTGGAAACTATTAACTATCTATGGCTTTGCCTTTTCTTGGTTTCCATTATTACAAATAATGCATGCATTGACATAACCGTATGAATGGGAAAATAAGAGATATTCCTAATTGTGCACAACAATAAGATATATTACGATCGAATTTGATTATTCCTATCAATGACAATTTTAATAATTCATTATAAACAATTTGAAATTTTGGCATCTGAACTTTCAATTATATTGCATTTCTATTAACGATTTCAAGCAATGAAAGAATTATAAATGATTTTTCGATTTATGTCTCCTAATTTTATTCAATTTATGTAATATTTAACAATTCAAATCCGTATGAATGAGAAAATAAGAGATATTCCTAATGATGCACAACAATAAGATATATTACGATCGAATTTGATTATTCCTATCAATGACAATTTTAATAATTCATGATAAACAATTTGAAATTTTGGCATCTGAACTTTCAATTATATTGCATTTCTATTAACGATTTCAAGCAATGAAAGAATTATAAACGATTTTTCGATTTATGTCTTCTAATTTTATTCAATTTATGTAATATTTAACAATTCAAATCGTAATACTCTGCTTATTCGCGATCTATAAATCTCCAAGCTAATTTTTTTAATAAAGAAATATTGCAAGAGTTTCATTTATCTGAGAGAACCTTCATTTTAGTAATTTAATCACTTGCTAAACATCTGATCACGAAATCCTAACATCTTGTGAAAAGGGTTTCATAGCCCAAAAAGAAAAGATTTTTGACTTTTATTTCCAAATATGTAAAAAATAACCATGAGCACCTCGATAGTCAGTGAAGTTACTTTTCTCTTCAGTCATAAAGGCACGGAACTAGAGAATAGGGACGGGTTTTTTAAGACGATCAAAGAAAAAGCAAATGGGTTCAACGGACCCCATTGAGGGGGGGGGGGACTAGTGATCTGTTGAGTCAACAGCAAGCGGTAGATAAAATGTTTGTTATGATTCATGTGCAACTGGAAAGAAGTTTGTAAAGGAGAGTTCGTATCCACGCACACATACATGGTCTGGGACATGCAGGGGTTGCAGTGTTATAAGAAATGTTAAAAGGTTCCAACGTCAGACCTTCTGCGATGTTTCTCTCGCTCGTCTGCTGTCTCTCTTCGAAGAATTGACGCATCGTGATCCAGAACATGACGGTGTACAACACCTGAAATAATAGAAATCCATTTATTCGTACTGGAAAACAAAGTATTAATGAAAAATAGGTACTTTTCCATTATACCGGCGCAATCGAAAAGTCGCCAATAATGATGCAACCAACATCAAACGGAATATTGCTACTGTCTTGCCGTCAGGAGAAAAACCCTGGTAATCCTAAAAGTAGGGGTCAGTCGGCTTGAAAACGGGATATTCTATTACATTTTGGGGGTGAGAGAAAGGGCAGTATTTCTTTTGGCGCCAAAAGAACCGGTTAGCAGTATCATTATAATTAGAAGAAACGCCGGTTAGAAGTTTCATTTTGCTTTGTACTTCGATCATTGCTTTTTCTTGTGATGGTAGGACAGTACTGGTAACCTTTTGCCGCCACATTTTTAAAGCAAGTCGAGGTCATTTTGTCGCCTACGCCAAAATGTGTGCTGCCGGCAAAAGGTCTGCTTGGTGAGATTTGGGCTGGTATAATGGAAAAATAGAACTAAATTTATGAGTGAAAACATTAAAAATCTTATTCCGTTTATTTAAATGGAATAGAACATTTGGATAAGTTGCAGTGGTTTGAACAGTCTGATCTTTTCAGACGCAAGAATTAATTATTTTCTTTTTCATAAAAAATATCAATGAAGTATGCACAGTAAGACATCTCACCTGGAATATTAAATGATTAACAAAGAATTAAATGATGTTTACCTTTATTGTTAGTGGCTGATAAGTCAGATCACCATATTTCACTAATCCTATTTCTCCAACATTTTTGGAAGGTAGTTCTTCTTCTGTTAAGTTCAGTCCATAAATGTACTGAAGTAACAAGAGTACTTCGGCATAAAACACCAAAGCTGGAGATGACCGTAAGCAAACATATCGGGAATTTGGACTCATCCAAATGATGCAAGACCACAGAAGTAGCACGAATGTAAGCCAACTATGATATGTTATACTCCATGTCTGCGGAAACAAAATGTTATAAGCAGCAAGTAATAAATAATTTTGTTATGATTTAATAATAATAATAATAATTAATTCTTATGTTATGATTGGGTGACGCCTCAGTAATCTCAGAGGCTGGCGACGGATTTTGGGACCAAATAGAAATTACTGGAAGAATTTAATAAATTAATTAATGTTTGAAAAAAAAAACTATATTAACATCGTCATCCATTATAAGTTTAAAAAATGTATTTGAACAAGATATATATATATATATATATATATATATATATATATATATATATTGCGAGAATGTAAACTAATAGTAGGAATTGAAAAAGAATTCACAGAACAATTTAATTAAAAAAATTATTTGATATCCGATACATAACTATTTAAAAGTATAGGAGAAATTTTTTTTAAATTATTAGATGCATAACTTAGCTTCCATCTTTTTTTTCTTTTAAAATGGGTAATCTAATACTATAATACGAGGAATGGTTGCCAAGTCGAAAATCGCCCCAGAATTAATAAACTCCGGTAAACTTTGGGGTCTGGGGTTTTTGGCCACGAGGAATCGATTGGCGCCGGTTTTGAAGCGCTACGGTCGAGCAGTTCGGAGTTACAGATAGGATATTTTCAAACTTTATTAGTTCGCCATATTGATTATAGATGGCAGCACGTTACCGCTTGAAAATTTAAGTAGTCATTATGGCGAACTAATAAAGTTTTATGTTTATGCTGTTATAGGTTTATAATATGTTTCTTATGTATGTATATATGTTTGGTTTTTCTAAATAAATTTGTCAAAAATATTTAACTTCAACACACTTCAATCTTTATCTTTACTTTACCTTTGTATAGAATAGTTCCCTTTCCAAACTCTAACTTTTTTTAGAATAGTTTACAATGGTGCACTTTAACCGGTTATCTTTTCACCAATGGTTTAACAAATTTTCTTATGGCATGTATTGTTTTGATAAATCACAATTGAAAATTTAAATCTTCGAGTTAGCTTCGATACCTGTTTTCTCCGAGCGGAGCTCGGTCACCCGCTGGTCTCTTTTAAAAAAGAGAGATTACCCATTCACGATTCAAAGTACTGTCGTCAACCGTTATTTGTTTCCCCCGGCTTTTTTTGGTAATTACCGCATAGCAAGCATTGAAAATCAACACAAGCTCGAAAAGTCAAGTATCATTTAAAAATTTCCATGATTTATATTTGGACCTCTTCATAAGATCTGGTTCAAACTGGTTTCGATCTATGGTACAAGCCAGTTCTTGTACCATAGATCGAAACAAATCGCAATCGGAAGGAACAAAATCTCGACAGCGCGGCGATTGCGGTGAGATATACCATTCAGCGTTTCAAAGTCAATCTTAACTGGTCTTATGATAACTTTATTTAAGTACTGTCATGCTCTCAGGATACTGTTATAAAATTTTCCCTTGTGGGTGTATTTGGAGGCAATCCAATAAGCAGGATGATACAAAAATAAAGCTCTTTATTTTTAACGAGGTCTACCAGAGAAACTAAATTGGCACAAAGTTATAGCACTTGCTTCAATCAACAAGAAGTATCGTCAATCAATCGCAATGACACCGTGTATTCAATCACTAGCTCAGCAGCTTGCTTGCTGTCCCAAACTACCCTCCGCTTGGTCTTGAGTGCTTGCTTTTCATAGTCTCTTTAGAAAGAGAAGATAAAATATTCAGACCATCTGGGTTCTTTTAAAAAAATTCCCTTTGTTGCCAAAATAGCCAAATATTTAGCCAAGCCGTCGATTTTTACCGCCAAGGTTGCCAAATGCCAATTTACCAAGATTGGCAGGTCAGAGATAAATTTTACTACTTAGTAATAAAGTCCTCTTCATGCCATCTCTGCGTATCGTCTCCATTTTTCCTACAACGATCTCAAAAACCTCGCATTTGATATCCATTCTCTCGGATGGATTCATTTCATTTCAACAGCTCATAATCCATCATAACGAGCTGGTCCAAACAAATGCTGTTGCGGCGATAGTATTGAACGGAATTGTGCTAATGTGGGTGTTGAATACCGCCAAGGATCGAACTTGTGACCTTTGGATCCGTAGCCGCGTAACATATCCATTAGACAAAAAGTGATCACCAATGTTTAGTGGCTGTTACTGGCTTATTAAGACATCCCACAATACTCCCCTACCAGTGAGTCTAAGGAGAAGCGAATGACTTTTTTTTTTGGCGCCAAGCATTATGGCGAGAGTGAGTGAGTTGTTGCATCAAGTGAGTCTGACGATTTTTTGGTAGCGCCAAGCGTCATAGCGGAAGAAGAGCATATTCACTGTCCTAGGTCATCAATGTGGCGGTTTGTATTGTGGTGTTGCACCAATGGGGAGATGGAGTTCCGTCAGGGATCAAATGCGCGACCTTACGATTTGCAGTCGCATAACGTATCCACTAGACAAGGTGATCACCAATGTTTAGTGTCTTTTACTGGCTTATTAAGATACCACCACACTGTGAATAACCGTAAACCTTAAAGACAACTGAAGTTCTGAAAGAAGAAAGACATGCACTTCACTAAGGGCAGATTCAGATAAGTACTTGAGATCATTCGATCAAGTTAAAAAAAACTTTTAGCAAATGATGACAGTTTGGCTGGAGCAAATATTCAAATCGATGCAAGAATAGCGTTCGCTTGAAATCTTACCAAACTGCGGATTGATGTTCCCGGGCCTAATCGAAGTACTACCAAACGGCGGTTAACAAATTCGGCCTGATTATGTTTTCACATAAGTGTTTACTCGCAAGGTTCAGATATTAGCAACTAACTACTTAATTCTCAAAATGATCAATTCAAAGTAAACACGCTGATACAACTTACCATCATGACAATCAGAGTGGCAATGTAGCTCCCTTTTGCAATCAGTTTCAGCGCTGATAAAATAGGATTGAATACTTTCTTCACCTTAGAACTAAAACTTTTGGAGACGGGAGGTTTATCATCCTCTAGAGGTTCTACCACGATCTCGGGCATGTCGCTCTCGCTTGTCCAGATGATGCTTCCGTTGGGGTCGATGGCCAGCGTCTCTTTCGCCGCAGCGTCACCGGTGTCGATGGTCCTGTACGAGCGGCCAGTGTGATCTTCGTCTAGCAACTGAAATAATTTAAGGAAGAATACAACATGAGTTTAGAAAACTATTCGTACCTATAAAATAAAAAAGGCATATAAAAGAAATTGAAAATGAATTTATTTACAGAAATACGAAAATATATAAAGCGAATAAATGTAATTCCGAACGTCCTTTGAATGTTACGTGCTTCGGGTAAAAAATATTGACTGATTTAAAGATGCATTTAATAGAAAAAGTTCATTTATGATGCTTTTTTTTCAAAGTTTGACTATCCAGGTCGCACATTCTGTTGCACTATATTGTACAATATTAAACAGTATGGCAAATATTGATCAATATCATCCAATACTCAACAATATTTGTGTGCTACTAGGGTAAGGCAGGGACATACGAAGCATTTGTCCCCGGGCCCTCATATAGTATAGAAAAGGGGTGGCGAACGTGCGGCCTTTTCTTGCCCAAGTTGTTGCCTTTTCATAAATTAAAAATTATAAAAATATAAAAAAACCCTATAAAACTAAAATATTAGTTGATCAATTCCCCCATTTATTCAAATAACTATCGGCCATCTTTAGCTAATGCAGCTGCTTTACCTCGTAGACCTGCAGTTATTTATCCTCGTCTAAGACAACACGCACGAAGAATTCTTTCATGTTTTGGAAGTACATATTGTTGCAAGGCAACATTTTCATACATGACTCAAATTAAATCCCGCCTAAGAAGTCAAATAAGTGTTGTTCATTTGGAAGATCAACTTAAATTACGTACCACGTCAATTGAACCAAATATTTCTTTTTTGTCATCCAATAAACAACCACAGAAATCCCATTAAATTTTCTGGATCGTAAAATTAAATGTCAAATTTTTTGGAATTTATTAATTGTATGTCATTTTAAAAAATAAACTATTTCATTGCAAAGAAAATTATGTATTTTAATTTTGCATATAAATCCCTTTAATTAAATCGTATATATATATGGATGCGGCCTTCTCAAAAATGGTAAAATGAAAATTGGCCTTCTAATATAAAAAGGTTCGCCACCCCTGGTATAGAAAGTTTAATTTTTTAAAAACAAAACAATCAGTACAGTATAAAATCAGTCAGTTTTATGTTAGCTTCTTAATTTATCTATCCCATGAACATAAACAAATCTTTATTTCGTAAATTCATGGTTTTCTAGGGTGGAATTCAGCTAAATTTTCGCAGAGGACGGGGGCAAAGGAGCCTTTCCCCGGGCTCTAATTAGGTTATGACGGGTCCTGTTTGATTCTTCCGATTAGCAAAAAGTAATTTTGAAATCTGAGGCTCTTCTACAGAAATACGCGTAGTGCTTCAGCCAAGTAGTGCTATATTCAGCAGCCAGTTCTACAAGATAATTCTGAAATCTTGAAAAAACATATTCGGAAAAAATATCCTGAGTAATAACATATTTAGTCGTCGATCCTTTCCCTTTCAATCCCCTCCCGATATTATACACTCCCACAACTGGTAACATAAAGTTCACTTAACTAAATAGCCAGGAATGAAATAATTCTTTTACTTGAACTGTTCTTCCAGACAGATGAATTTGCGTTTCATACTTTTATCCATCTTCATAGATTCTCATACAATAGAAATTAATGCAGTTGCGACTTTAAATACCCAAGGCCCGTCATGAATGGGGGGGGGAGGTCTAATGCAATGTCCCCTTCAATTTAACGGTAATTTAAAAAAAAAAAATCTTTTTCATATGCTAGAATAATTTGCAAGAAATCTAGGGGATGCATTTGAAAGGTTACGAGAGTAAAATTATCTCCACAAATTAAATATATTTTATACAATTTGACATTTATAACAGTAACGCCGAAGGATAATTAAATAATAAAAAAGGAGATAAAAAGCCATTTGTTGACAACGCCTTTTGAGGCTCCAACAATTTGTTGCCTTTACATTTTGAGGCTCCAACAATTTGTTGCATTTACATTTTGAGGCTCCAGAAACATGTTATCATATGATTAAAAAAAATCGAAGTTATACTCTTTATTCTGACAAGGCCATTTTGTTGAAATGCGAGGGGGTTTGAGTGAAAATTTTCCAAAATATGTATGAAGGGGGGGGGGAGACCAGTTTCTAATGGTAACCACATGAGAGAAAAATATTTCAAGAGTAACCAATATGTTCCTATTCTTTTTTTTATTATTATTAATCACATTTTTATTGTACTTTAGAATGTTACTGCACATGTACTCTATTTAAGAATAGATACATAAAACCTATTACTCTCATAAACGCATTTCTATACAAAAGGTAGTCACTAGAAATGTTTCCCTCTATGCTTGTTTCATCTTTATGTCAATTACAGTGGTAACTCACATTTCAATAAATTTTTAACCATAATATCAGCATCAGTATACCAGCTTATATAGTGATGTTGATATTAAAGTCAGAATTTCTAGTTGGTTCGCTGGAAACACAGATTAAAATTTTTTTAATATTGTTTTTTAATGATACCAGTTTAATATTCGTGCAAATTTTTCCTGAATTTTGGCATTAAAAAAGTGTTTTTTTTTTTACATTTCCAAAAACAAAATTGTTGCCTGAAAATCCAAACCGTTTTCATTGTTTCATCAAATATTTAAAGTAAAGCAATATATACATACAGGGTGTCCCAAAAACATTGAAACGCGCTTTAATTCTTTAACCGTTAGAGATAAGTAGGTGATGTAATTTGAAAAAATGTTCAAAATAAGATAGGAGAGAAGATTACATTAAGAAAAAAAATCCACCTATAAATTTTAAAAAGTTACACTTTTTAAATTTTTATACAACCCCTCTATGCAAATTTGGCCAGTTAGAAAGTGTTTCCTTTCCATCCCAGAAGACCATTAAAAAAAACTGCATAACTGTATCTTTAAAACTTTTTGAATAATAACACAGAAAAAAAATTGACTTATGTCACTTTTTCATACCACTTGAAAGACCTTTTCGTCGGTAAAAATAGGGACCATACCCAAATTGATAATAGAAATTCTTCGATCAAAAAAGATAACCAGCGTAAAAAAAAATCCAAAATGGCATTTAAATAAAGTCCTTATTGATGGAGTTAAACAGTTTTGACAACATAAGATTGTAAGAAGTATAACATAAAATAATAATAATAAATAAGTAAAACGAAAATACATTTAAAAACATACGAATCATAAAGCATTCTCAAAATGTTTTCCATCAACACCAATACATAATTGGGCTCTTCTAATAATGCTCCTGTAAATATTTTGGAGTTCTCCTGTAATATTATTGCATGCATTAATTATCTTTTGTTTAAGGTCAGTTACATTCAGGGGGTGAGTATTATAAACTAGAGTTCGAAGCCGACCCCAAAAATAAAAATCGAGTGGAGTTAGATCAGGAGATCTGGGGGGCCATTCTGTGGGTCTATTCAGACCAATCCACTGTTTATTAAAGTTTTCGTTGAGCCAGGTTGTTGCATTTATAGACTTGTGCGCAGGCCCTCCGTCTTGTTGAAAATACATTTTCTTTACTATGGTGTCGTCTCCAAAGTATCTGTTTCTATAACATTTAAAATAAGTTGCAAATATTTTGTAGCTGTAAGTGTTCCTTCATAAAACAATGGACCAATCAGTTTTCCGTTCCGCACCATACGGACACAGAAAACTTTCTCTGGTGATGTATTTCTTGCACAAAAAATGGTTTTGTATCATTCCAATAATGATCGTTGTGTGCATTTACGTGTCCATTTTCCGTAAACAAACATTCATCATGCCACATAATATTCTTGACAAAGTTTGAATCTGTGTCCTGTTGGATTAATAACCAATTGGAGAATGCTTAAAAAAATCGTCGGTTAAAATCAGAGGGATGGAGTGCTTGAAGTCTATGAATACAAAATGGATGCAAATTGTGTTTTTCAAGTATTCTATTGATTGACGTCCTAGGTAATCCTGTAATTGCACTTGCTTTTCGAATGCTTGATCGTGGATTGGAAGAAAAATATGCAATAATATCAATTTCTTGGTCTTCATTGAACAAGATATTTCTACCAGGGCCAGGTCTTGGATTAAATGAACCGGTAGTTCTCAATCTTCTCATCATCCGATAAACAAATGTACGTGAAATTTCAGGCAAATAGGGATATCGTCGTCCAAATTTCTGAGCAGTTTCTGCATTATTTCTATTGCAAATAGAATAAACCATTGCTAGTTCAAATAGTTCGTCATTTGTTAAAAGTGCCATAATGCAAAAATAGTTACAGTATTTTTACTTCGACAATATGAAACTCAATATCGCTGAATTATTTCTAAAATTTATTTTGATATGCACGAGGAAATCTTGGTTAAGTTGTACAGGAAAGAAATTTTGGAACTAAATAAGTAAATTGAAAAATAATCGTCTGCATTTCTTTATACAACTTAAAAATAAAATAAAAAAAACTTTAATATACACGTATTAGAAGCGGCTAAATTCCAGTTAAATGAAAGGCAAAAATCGTCTGGCAGTTAATTTGTTAGAATGTGCTGTGTTAGAATGTTAGAATCCATGACAAAAATGTGATGAATTTGAAAACAATTAAAATTCTACCAGACTAATTTAACAGTATTTTTCTTTTTTTATAAATTTTGCTATAAAAATCTGCCAAATGGCTTTTGATTTTCAACGAAATCTTATAAAATTTCTAATGTAAATTTAGAATACATGGCATAAAATTACTTGCCCCTGATAAGATTAAAACAAAGGACAATTCTGTAACTGTATCGTGAATCTACCGTAAATACGCAAAAATGTGTTTTGTAAATAATATTAAAAAATTTATTTGTTTATAATTTGTTGCAAATTTACATTTCCATTTTGGTATATGGTCACTAAAAACAGCGTTCAATTTTCAATTACGCATAACTCACTCAATTTTAAAGATACAGTTATGCAGTTTTTTTTAATGGTCTTCTGAGATGGAAAGAAAAAACTTTCTAATTGACCAAATTTGCATAGAGGGGTTGTATAAAAATTTAGAAAGTGTAACTTTTTAAAATTCATAGGTGGATTTTTTTTCTTAATGTAATCTTCTCTCCTACCTAATTTTGAACATTTTTTCAAATTATATCACCTACTTATCTCTAACGGTTAAAGAATTAAAGCGCGTTTCAATCTTTTTGGGACACCCTGTATATATATATATATA
>JAPMOQ010037954.1:179545-198257 GCA_026543055.1 Argiope trifasciata | reverse complement strand
ATTAGAAATGTTCATGTACACAGTGAAAAGAACACAAGTAAGACTATTAAAATAACAAGGCTCTAATGTCTGATAATTTAATCATTAAAATGCAAACATATTTAAATAATTTAACAAGAAGGAAATGTAACTAAAATCCTCAGGGAATCAGATGAATTCTGAATAAAATCTTTCTTCCTTAGCTTTTAACAATGGGAGCAAACCCCCACTTACTTATTCAATGAAATTATGAAACCTGTCTGGATTTCAACGCAGCAAGAAAATGTATTGATGAGAATTATGCATGAAATAAATAATATAGGAAATAAATAAAAAGGATAAAATAAATTAATAAAAATAAGAATTAAATAAATAAAAAATAATAACTATAAAATTTTGGTAAAATTAGTATGATAATTTAAATACATTTCAATAGAAAGAGGAAATTTTTTAATTAGTGCAGAAATCAGTTTTGCGTAATAATATTTTCAGGAGTTATCAGGGAAATTCAAACAAAATTTTGTTTTATTTTCAATTCATTAAAATTTTTAAAAAATGCTCCGAGGTGCACATTTCTACCGTTAGAAGTATTTTTGTGGCAAATTTGATAATTCTAAGTCAAATAGTCTATTCATAGAGTGCCAATACAAACATTTCTCTCCAAGTAAAAGTTGGTATGATTTATGATTTCACAATAATTATTGTTGTAAACATTGTTTGAGAATGAAGCTGGTGTTTATAAATTAAGTAATACCCAAGTGAACAATCAAACATGGGAATTAAAGCAATCACATTTGACAAAGTTGTTTTATCATTCCAATATTTTATAATTTGTTTAATTTGTATTTTTTAAGATTTAATAATTTAACAAGAAAACTATTTATATCTTTTATATCCATCAACTTACAGCCTTTTTTAGCGGTATAGACTATCTTCCACTTAGTATCACTGTTCAGAATCCATTATTCATTTACTGACAAAAGCAGCGTTTAAAAAAATTTACACATCAAGAATGATCACCCGTTAGAATTATCTTGTGGCTAAAAACAGGCAAATGCTTGCCTCTTGACCACTTTTAAGAGCAGTTCATTTGCTTCATTATTTGGTCTGTTATATAATTGGGAAGTAGCCGCCATATTAGGTTCATTCCCATAAAAGCAAATGCTCTTTTCTAATTGCAAACCATATACAATAAACTATTTAAAACGTAATCATCAATTTTGGAAATGGCAGCAGTAGCTCAACATGTGCATTTTTGCAAATGATACAAAGATTCATTTTCAAAGTTAAAAAAAAAAAAAAAAAAAAAAAAAAAAAAATGCAATTCCGGTAGGAATTTTGTTACTTTCGAAATCGATAGATATCATGAAGACAAAGAAATGAATATAAATGAAATATTCAAAAACATAGTTTATCATTATGAAAGCATATTAAATTGAAAAAACAATTTTACATTCATTCTATGAATACAAAATCATATATTCAATTAATTCTATAATTTACATAATCATTATGAAAGGTTATGGAATTGAAAAAACTTTTTTACCAGTTGCTGTAATACACACTCCAGTGAAGCAGCAATAAAAAGAGTTAAAGAGATTTAAAGTTCTACAACAAGTCAAAATTCCTTTTGCATTTCATAACACTTTTAAACACTAATATTTACTAAATGCATTCAAGAAAATACATGAGTGTAAAGAGAACTATTATGAAAAGTACACAGCTGCAAAAGTTTATAGGTAAGAGTTAATACATCAAATAAAATCTTTAGGAAGTAAAATGCAGATTTAATATAGAAAAAATCCTAATCTGATTTAAGAAAAAAAAATCTTTAAAAAATTAAATATAATAAAATATAAATGATATTTCTATACACTTGAAGTTCATATTCTTTGAGACATGCACTCCATGCTAAGAATAAAACAAACATTCATCAGCACATAATTAACCCTTTGAGCTCGGAAAAGTAATTTGATGCATAATTGATCATCTAATACAAAGGCTAATTTATCGCTTCGAAAAATAAATATATAATTGTTTTAAGTTGAATTCTTCCGTTTAATTAATTTGCATCTTTCTTCTGCTCTGCAGATAATTTTAACAATTAAAATTAAATAAATACATAAATAAAACATGAAAATGATGCAACATCTTGAATGGCGAGTGAGAGTATCATCCGAGTGCAAAGGGTTAATATCATTCTACTTCGTAATTATTGAAGTTAGTAAGCAGAACAGCAAGCAATAATTCTGAATTAATTAAAATTACGAGCAAAATTAACTATGTATTAAAATATTTTCAACAATACACATCTGCATTTAATTGTGTAGATTAGTGAAGAATGACCCTAAGTTTGATAGCCAGATAGAAAGGCAACTCATTTATGAGATCAGTCCAAAATTTTTTTAATTTAAAAATCTACGTTTTGGAGAGATTAAATATTAAAACTTAAACCTCTAGTATTCATACACACTGAAATCGATTGAAAAAGAGCCAAGCCAAGTTGATAGATTTAATGCAAAACTTGATTCGGAATTAATGCCATCGAAATTTGATGCAGATAAATAACAAATCTGATTTATCTGCCTCATAAGAAAATTAACTGGAAAGAAATTAATATGCTGAAATACACACACATGCAATAATTTTTTTTTGAAATAAATCGAATTTTCAAAACTTACATATCTATTATTTAATTTCACTTTTTATTTTTTACACTCATTTTATGAATTTTCAAATGTAAGTTGAGAGATATGCAATATTCAAACAATATTAAGTTTTTAGGCTAATATAAGACAGTAATTAAATACCTGGGAATGCTTGTGTAATAATGAAGAATATATCAAGATGATATTGAAGACCCCCTGCTTTATTATTTTTTTCCACACTTATTTGCTTTAATGAAATTTGATTCGGTCAACCTGTCATTGATATTATATGCAATAGTACTTTTCCATTATACCGGCGCAGGCGAAAAATCGCCAATAATGATGCAACCAATTCCAAAAGGAATATCACCGACGGTAACCTTTTGACGCTACGTTTTTAAAGAAAGTTGAGGCCATTTTGTCGCCTGCGCCAAAATGGCGATTGTGTGCTGCCACCAAAGTCTGCTTGGCGAGAATTGCGCTGGCATAATGGAAAAGTACGGTCATTTTTTTACTTTTTCGAATAAGACATATAGAGAAATTTTTGTAATCATGAAAAAATACGAGCTCGAGATTTTGAAGAATCTTACATTTAGACTTCTCTAAGTCTAAAGGTGAAAATATCTTTTTAGAAAATGTGTGACTTTCTGTCAGCTTGTGACAAAGAAAACTCCTAAACGCTTTGAGCTAGACAAAAGAAATTTGGTAAATGGTCTTGAAGCCAAATGCGTAGATTTTTATCAAATTTTGAACAAATTCTATAGAGCAAGTCTAACGTCATGATATGTCAACACGATAGCTTCAAAACGGAGAAAGTTAGATGAATAAAAATCAGTAAACCGACTTAACACGTATATGGTATAATCAATGTACATTGCGCAATTAACATGTACATGTATATTGTAATCTATCAAATATTGTACCAAATCCAATAAACGGTTGAATGTTTGTCGGTCACGTAAGAAGCATGGTAACTCAAAAACACAATGACTCAAATACATGAAATTTGGTATGACAATCTGTGACTTCAATTGTAATTTTGAGTCTATTGTCTGTTTCATTTGATAAGGAAAAACGCTTCTAAAACACAAATTTGATTTTTGGATATTACTAACGGCATGCCAGGGATTAATCGATAGTAAAAAAAGCCTCGATAACAATAACAGGATCCATTCAGTAAAAACGTTACGTTCAAGCCAAAACTTCATATTTCATAAACATTAAACGCCAATGGCATGCAAGACATTCTCTGAGATAACACCTTTATTAGAGAGTATGCGAGAGAGGTTTGGAGAGATAATTTCCACTGCTTTTTTTCCCATTTAATCCTGATAAATAAATAAATATGACACTGGAAGCTATTTGACGCCATGCAATGCATAATATGAAACAACTGTAATCCAATTAAATTAAAGCTTTTTCTAGAACATTTTTCAGTATATTTAGTTTCTTTAAGTGGTTTACCAGAAATAATTAAGGAAGAAAATTCATTTATTATTTCATTAAGGTAAATGTCTATTATTGTTCTATAGTTAGTTAAAAATAAACCATTTATTCAAATAACAAAAGGTAGATAAAATCCTTAATGAGACAATTTTTCTGAGGCGAGAAATAATAATACATCATTACCACTATCGATTTTTTTCTTATAAAAATAAAATCTAATAATAAATAAAATCTCTAAATCTAAAATAAAATCGTTATAAAAAAGCATTATTCCCCCCCGATACACACACATGGTACCTTTCTAAGTGATGCTTCCATGTCTTGGCTCGAATGGTATTGATGCTTATGGTAACAATTTCTCGGAGTCTTTACTATTCAAATTCATAACTTTGGTCATATTTTAAATCCGATTCCATAAACTGTAACGTCAAACAAGCTAGTGGCTTACACGATTTAAGAAAATGTGCACTGGTCAGCAGACTTGTTCGATTATTATGCTAAATAATATTAACACGACAAATTGTTAAAAAATTTTAAAAATCAAACCTTTAGAAAAATAATTCTTCATACTGCAAACAAATGCAAGCTGTATTTTTGTAAAAGCGTTTTCGAAAAAGCAAAGCACAGCATAGACACTAAGAATCGAAAAACTTTAGAACCAAATTAGAAAAAAGTTAATTTTTAGATATTAAAAACAGAAAGTAGTAGTAGTAAAAGAAGAAGAAAAAAAAAAGCCCCATCCTTTAAGGTTAGCAGTTTCAGAGTCTTTTTTGAATAATTTATTCAACTATTTTCTTTATATTCCTCAAAATAATGACTACTCACTATCAAAGATCGTGCATAGTCATACTATGATAATGACTATTCACTATCTTTTTGCATTAACATACATACTTCATGCAACATAAAGCTGCTAAGCTTTAACAAATGAACTACCCTTTAAGCATGTCTAACTCGAGACCTACAATACGCATCAATACAAACGAACCATTCGAAATACAAGTTTCTGAAAAAAACGAATACTTCAAGATTATTTTATTTAATCTTAAGTTGCACATGTACGAAGCTTAAGTAAAAATACAAACTGTCTAAAATATCAGAAAAAATTTAAGATTTCAAAACTTAAATATAAAACCCTAATGTTATTTGAACGACAGATTTAAATGCTATTTGAATGAGAAGCTATTTGTTATTACGAAATATATTTTGCAATTTGTTGCGGACTAACTAATGAAAATCCAGTCAGCAGTTTACGATTAAATTATGCTCACATCGGAATAAGTTTGAAAATAATTAATCGTCAAGACTCCTAACGGTTAAAAATTACTGCAAAAAGCATCTGCAATACAACAAAGACGATAATTAAAACAAAGCCATATAATCGATATCTCCAAGTTACCATGACATACGCAGGGTGTCTAAAAAGCCCTTGAGCGCGGCTTTTATTCCTTAAATGTTGATTATACACATATACTGTAAATTGCAATGTTGCATACAAAAAGGGGCAAAATGCTGTGAAGTCGATTAAAATTCTCAAGAGATTATAAACTTTAAAAAATACAAAATTTATATTTTTATACGGATCCCATACAAAAAAAATTCCCAATCAGTAAAATGTGTCCCATCCTCTAATTAGGTCATGTACCAAATTTCAGCATTTTATCACAAAAAATCTCAAAAGCGTGAAACAACATAAATGCTGACCACTTTTCGATGCCTCGATATGAGTTCGCAAAGAAGAAAGATCAAGTCAGATGTTCGTGTTTTAGGGGTCGTATGCAAATTAACAAAGAAAGTAGTGATCAAATAAATAGCAAGTTTGCTATTTTTTTTATTCAAAAGTACAAAAAATCTGTAGAATTAATTAAAATCTTAAATTATCACTTAAAGGAAATATTACATAATTTTTTTACAAGTTCATTGATTGTGCTGTTCAGTAATTCATGACATAAAAGAGAGAGTATTTTTCAGGAGGTAAATATTTTAAAATTTGTATTTAAAATTTTTAAAAAATGAATCGTATTCTATTTCCTTACGATGCATTCCTGCGACGTTTTATCTGCACTGAAGCTGATACTGAAAATATTTGCATTTAAATTTGTGATTGATCCTTCATCAACTTTGTATTCACATATCTTTGAAAATTTTCATGATGAAATTCTGAAATTTTATATATGACCTTATTAGAAAATGGGGCACATTTTACTGGCTCAGATTTTTTTTTGCACGGGGTCCGTATAAAATTTTTTATTTTTTAAAGTTTAATACCTTGAAAATATTAATTGATTTCATAACATCTTGCCCTTTTTTTCTGCAACTTCGCAATTTACAGTATACGTCTACGATCAATATTTAAGGAATAAAAGCCGTGTTCAAGGTTTTTGAGACACCCTTTATAATGTTCAAACAAACGCGGAGGATTTCTCAAAGTCGAGATTGCTATATCTAATAGACAATTAGGACTAATGTCAATAAACAGTAATATATTTACAGACACAGATACTTTTTTTAATGCTACCTTGTTCGGAATGAAATCGAGTTTACATGTAATTCCTATTAACTTCCCCTTGCCAACCTCCGAGTTGTACATGCTTAAATAATATTTCATAGTAAGAGTATAACAAACTGAATGTTATATAAATTTAAGAATTAAGGATATATATGCAAAGAGAAGGAAATATATAATTGAAATGAATAATTAAGGCAAGCAAAAAACTATTGCTAGCAGCAGCAAATCTAGACCTGTAGGAGGAGGACACACTTAAAATATATCATCTCTTCTTACTTTTCTTACAGAAGAAGTTCTACCTACTCTTGCTCTTTCTTCTTGTTGCTAGACACAGGATCAAGCAGATGTGCAGGCAGAGGTGCAATTAAACGTGCAACACACAGGAAAATAGGCATGCAGGAAACGAGAGAAATCGAGATAAACATTTGAATTAATTAAAATACAGTCTGAATATGATATAAAATACTAGAAAAACAAAAACCGGATGAAAAGTAGTGGCAACGTCGCAGAGAAAGGCAAGAAAAGGCGACAGACTTCCGACAATATATTTGAGAAACAGAAGCTAAACTCATGCATAGAAGCTGAAGTAACCAAACAATAATATGTTTAATTGACAAACACTACAATTTAGTGCTTATCATGAGAAGGGTATCAATTTTTTTTATAAAACTCCCAAGTTATTCAAATCATTTTGCATTTTTTTGCCACGAATTTCCATCCAATATTTTTCAACATAGTAACAAAAAGCTTAAGCTAAAAATACAATGAATCATTATAAACACTTTTAGAATATTCAATAATACAAACTCATTTATAAATCGCAAATCATTTCATTCCAAGTCCAAAAAGAACAAAGCAGAATTGAAATAAGCTAAAGGGTCAGGTGTTGGGTGGCCCCTCTCTAAAATAATATTAATAATAAAAAGATGCAAGTTTCTGGATAAATATGTTTTGGACACCATTTTCTGCATTTATTCTTTAATATAGATAATTTTGAAACTGGATGATCAGACGACCCTTGATGATGCATCTAGCTGTCATACACTTTCATATGAAATAAAAAAGAATGGTGCAACAGATATTTTACTGGTTGATATTGACATGTATTTTACTGGTTGTGGCAAATAAATGCTGTTAAAATTTTTCTGCCCAGTGAATGTACAGCTAAATAACTTTTAAAAAATGATGGTGGTCAAGAAGACAATCTGGTATTTGATCTGAAACTCATTCAACCTTCTTAAGTTTACTTGTAGTATAAATTTGGCATAAAATAAAAACTGGTGAAATTGAACCTGTAATTGCAACTGGGCAAATGCTCCTTGGGTGTTGCTAATTATTTCAGATTATATATGATGGACCAGCAAATAATCGTCATTAACGACAATTATTATTTAAAATCATATTTGAGTAATAACTCAGTATTCTGTTCGATTAACTACATTTTAAATCGACCAAAGTAATAGCAAAGCTGCTGCAGTAGTTGAGATTAACACTTCTATCAATGTTTCATTCAGCAATATCTCTCAGTACTGGAGAAAATGTGGTAGACGAACCCCGATGACGCAAATAGAAATCATGAACACTCATTTGAAACAAAAATTTTTCTTTCTTTCTTTCTTTTATACTAGTATAATGGCTGCACGGAAACAGTACAGTACAGGTTTACTACTTAGAAAAAACATAGTGACGAAGTGTGTCCGATTTTCAATGGAAACTGGAGAGTAGTAGTCGAACTTTTGATGGTGTATCTGGTTGCCATGAATTATCAGAGGAAATTGCTGCATTGGTTAGGGCTGACGAACCTGCCACGGATTTCCCTTTAGAGAAAATGTGCAATAAAACAATCCAATCCAATTTATTTTTTTTCTTTCAAAAATGAAAAATTTAATAGGACTATTATTTTTAACACATCTAGGGGGCCTTGAGCTTTTCTGTGAAACAAAAATTAACGACACGGACCAGTAGCTGTATGGGTAACTGGTTCAATGGTTTTTCTGACTTTGCCTCATGCCTCTGACAGCCGACTTTCCATTCAGGATTTATCTGAATGGTGGAGGCACGGGGACCGCATGACTAGGAACATCGCCCAACTTTTGAATCACTTGATTGCCAATGTTGAGATCACCTTTCAGTGGGTTCCGACGAATGTGAATGTGTATGGAAATGAAATTGATGATGGTCTGGCCAGAGAGGACAACCATAAGGATACTGCTCATGGTGGCTGCCTTACTTTTCAGAAATCGCCATCCAAATCCGGAAAGATATCTGTTACTTTTGGAGGAGGGCCCCGTGCATGAATGATATACAGAAAGTCGCCCTGGAGCTGTTTTAGTTGGGGCTGACAACAGGTGCGATCGAACAATATTCGGAGATTTCGAAGAGGACACACTAGTGTATAACGTCATGTGACGGGCCACAAAGCGTATCTCATATGTCCATAATGCAATGCGATTCAAGTTGCTCCTACCCACATTTTGCTTGCAGCGTCCTGCCCACATAAAGGTCAACTGTTCTCGAGTCCTGAAGCAGTGTTACATTGTTTGAAGACATTCGGGCTCATGGATGTGGTTTGATGCTACTGTCAACCAGGTGGGATAAGCCACAACAACATAGTTTTTTCTTATTGTTTCAAATATAGATAACACCGTTTCAACAAAACTTTCTGATTTCACAGTGTCGTTCTTGTTTCACTACAACATTTTCATTTTCCAGATGCTTATTTGAAGTTTTATCACCTATAATTCTTCAAGCAATATCATAATCAAGAATAAATATGTTAAATCATTATATGTAAAACCATACCTTTTTACTTCGTTTTGATATAGCTTCATTTTTGTTATTCTGGTTTTGATTTTGCTATATATTCATCAAGTCACAGGAGAGGGTACTAGTAATAATTTATATTTAAGCACATTATATAGGTGCATACAAGCAGTTTTTCATAATGATATTATCAAAGAAAAAAAATAGTCCTATTTTGTCAATAGAAAATATACAAAAAGAATTTTAATGTAACCTTTTGAAAATTAATAACTTGATTATTTCGGTAGCATTAATTAATATCCTATTTTAAAACATTTTCTAATAAATAGTTCCTATGTTATCAAAAGTATTTGGACATGTTTGCATTTGCACATTTTCCTAAATTACTCCAAAAAGGCTGATAAACTGTCTTTGAGATTTGAAAAATGCATTTAAGGCTTCAAAAAATTAATACATTAATATATTGAACATTAATAATTAGTTACATTAATACATTGAAAAAAAAAAAGGATTTGGCTTCCTCTGTTTTACAAAAAGCAGATAACTATTTTAAGCTTTGAACAGCATTTTGATTTACTGCAGACAAAATTAGAATTCATTTCAATAGAAATAGCTTGCTTCACCTCATATTAGTATCTGAAGGATAAATAAAGAATAAAAATGTAAATAACTTGTATATTTTTAAAATCAAGTTATAAGTAATGCTTGAAATGTAGGAATAAAATGCTAGTGAAAATAATTATGATATATTTTTATTTAGTTATCTATTATGTCTACTTTCTTGCTATGTACTATCTAAATACCTCTTCAAAGATTCAAATTTTAATAAATAACAATTAATTGAAATTTCCTTCTCTATGACAACAGCTGAAATTCAGTTCATTGCAATGCTGAACAGGGTCTGACTTAGCCTAATTAGGGCCCGCGGCAAAACTTCTTTGGGTGGGGGGGCCTTCTGCTTCACTGCTTTAGTAATGAAGAACCATGCATAGGAGTGCATAGAACTTGCCTAAGGTATTTTTCTACTTGGAGGCTCCTCTGATGTGGGAATCTGGAGCAACTGCCTCATATGCCCTAGTGAGGCCCTGATGCTGCAATCTTCCTCGATCTTAATGGTGTTCAACTTGAATATTTATAACTTGTTCAATATGAAAGCAAAGGTTATCACAAGAATTAAATTATGAAAACAAAAATTTGCTTCTTTCGCGCATGCACAGTTAAAACACATTTACTAAAAATATTCATATTTCTATGAATATTTACAGAATTTCCTTCAAACCTTAATACGATTTTTTAATGATAGTTAATCATATTTTCTACAAGTTAATAATAATTTGGTTGCAAACTTTGAAATGTCTTATGGTTGTGAAGGAAAAAAAAAAACAACAACCCTGGAATATTTTTTAAAATTTTAAATTTAAAACTAAAATATGGGCTATTTCCTCTAAATTGAAAATTAATATAACCCAAAGAAAATGAAAATACTGCTGTGTCTTTCAGTAAAGCCTGCTAAACCCAAATCATTATATTCAATAAATTCTGATTGGTCTCCTAAATAATCTCATGACCGAATCACCACGAGTTCAATTTTTACAGGAGTGACGTTCTAAAATAATCCGTACAGTCTTTCTGGATAAATAAGGAAAGAAACAAAAATTCAAAAATGTCCAAATATTTCTGATCACATAGTTTAAATAACATATAATGGTTAAAATAACAAACAACAACATAAAAAAACTGATGCTATACAAATGGAAACAATTTCTACAGCCCTAATTCTCGATCAAACTACGTTTTAACAATGCATAAAATAAATTTTGAGTGCATAAACAACAGGCAGTGCTGCAACCTACGTTTCGAGTAGCTCTTCTAGACGATTTTCTTCTCCTCACGCTGCTCTGGGAGAGTTGAGAGCTCTGTTTCGAGTCGGCCCGTGACATGGGGGGATCGTACTTACATTCATCTACAGCCTAAGAAAAACAAAAACAAAAAGATTATTTTTTCAGTTTAGTTATGTTTGCGCTTCAATTTGAAATAACAATAGGGCTATTTTGGGTTGAATCTCGTTATTTTGAACAACGGTTAGATGATGAGGACAACACCCGAAATGGTACCCCTTTTCTAAACTTAACTAAACAACATATTCTTCTGCTAGTTTAGTTTAGTAACATTAACAATCCAATTTAAAAAAGATTATTCTTCTAATTTAGTTTAGTTACATTAACATTCGAATTTAAAACAACAGATTATTCTTCTAGTTTAGTTTAACTATTGGGAGTACAAATTAATTCGGTCCGTTTTCAATAGATGGCTCTGATTGATTTGTTTACTGAATAATGATAGATGTTTGTGGCTTTGTTAGAAAGGTTTGACCTTTGTCAACCATATTCAGTCAACGAAGCTTCGAGTTTTATACAACAACATTGGTTTTCTGAGCATACAATATGTCAAGTTTTGTGCTAAATAAACAACATTTGCGGGAAGTTTTGATTTTCTTTTTTAATTGGAAGAAAAGTGCCACTGAAGCGCATCGATCGCTTGTGGAAGTTTATGGTGAATCTGCGCCATCTGATAAATCATGTAGAGAGTGGTTTCGACGCTTCAAAAGTGATGATGTTAGAGTCGAAGACAAGGAGCGCCCGGGCCGGCCGAAAAAGTTCGAAGACGCCGAATTGGAGGAATTGCTCGATCAAGATCCGTGCCAAACGCAACAAGAGCTTGCAGGATCGTTGGGAGTCACTCAGCAAGCAATTTCCGTGCGCTTAAAAAACATGTGGCAAACGACAATTGCCCCATGTGGCAATTGTCGTTAAAAATTACTTGGAAACGTTGAAATGGGAGGTCCTACCCCACCCGCCGTATTCGCCAGACATTGCCCCTTCTGATTATTGGTTGTTCCGACGGATGCATCACGATGTGGCTGGTCACCGCTTCACTTCTTTCGAAGAAATTCAAGAATTGCTCGATTCATGGTTTGCGTCCAGAGAGGACTCATTTTTCAGAGATGGAATCCGAAAATTGCCAGAAAGGTGGACAAAAGTTGTGGCTACCGATGGAAAATACTTTCAATAACATGTTTTTTCATTTTGATAATAAATAAAATGTTTTTTTAACGAACAAAAACGGACCCAATTAATTTGTACTCCCAATATATTAACATTCGAATTTAAAACAACAGATTATTCTTCTAGTTTAGTTTAGTTTAGTTTATATTCACGTTTCAATTTAAAAAAAAAACACCAGGGCTATTTTGGGACGGATAGCGTCATTCTGAACAGCGGTCAGATGACGAAAATGATGCCTGAATTGGCACCGTTAAACTTTCACATCAATTGGAGTACGTTTTGCCTGCCGGATTTGATGTGCACCAGACCCGCTTACGCGTTGGTGGAATCGGTTCTCGCACCTGTAAAGTTCTAGTTCCGAAAGCCGATACCTTACAACCAGATCAACGCGGCTCAATATTTTTCTTCCAATCATCATCGGAAGAAAAACATTTTCAATTGATTCGATTAAGCAAAATGTTCTTCGATATTGTTTTTCTTTGCATTTTAATTTCCCCCGTGTATTTTAAAAGCAAATATATTTTAAAGATATTTATATTAAAACCATTATCTGTGTGAAAAATCAAGAATTTTTAGTGATAATAACAATGTATATAAAAGCTATATATTACTGCAAAATATTTTTTCTTCTTTTTAATTACATTGTACAGCTTGAGATAGTACAAGCAAATAAATTCTTATACAAATCATGCATAAATCAGAAATTTAGAACTGAATAAAAATATCACATTTTTTGTGCACGTACGAACTGTAAATAGACACTGACTCAAAAATGTTAAAGAAAGGAAAAAAAAAAAAATTACATAAAATAAATATTTAGAATAATAAGTTAATATCAGCATAATGCAGTTTCTTTATCACTAGTAAATGCTTTATCCTAACCGGAAAAGTAAGCATCCTTCTGTAAACACACTTTGTAGAATGATGCTAAAAATTCGAAAAATGACATTTGCATTTTTCTATAACTGGATCTTCATTATGATTACAAATTGTACAAATCGTCAACCTTCCTCTAGTTCCTTGTTACTCAAATATGTCATTCTTAAAAAAAAACATTAAGAAGGAATTTTATTTCCTTTTTTAGTATTTCAATACTTCTGTAAGATATCTGAAATATTCAGTTTCTCTTATCTTCGTAATAAAATCGAAAAGGCAACTGTCAACTATTCAATGAGTAACATTGAGCCTAATTTGCAAATTTCGTCGAAATCACGAAGATTGGATGATGTATCACTAAACAAATATTTATGTATGAATTTTTTTTTTGTTTTCATTTAAATTTAAAAACAAGTATATATCAGAAAATTTTGCAAAGAAAAATAAAGGTGTATGAAATATTAAAGGTGTATACATGAAAGTAAAATAAACCATTTATTATTAGGATTTCAATATTATGAAGGACATGTAAAATTGAATCAAGCTGGTATGCTTCTTAGTATTATCTTTAACAGATGACGAGAAAAAAAAACGTGTACTTACTGGAGCTATTAACTGCTTCCTTATAATTAAAGCCAGCAAGCAATACAAACTGAGAACAAAGAAAGGGCTGGCGTAAATGGCCCAAGAATGACCTTGAAAAATGAGAGTTCTAGGATCTGGAGATGAGCAGTTATGAAGTACTAAGTTTGGAAGACCAAGTAATCTAATAAAAGAAAATCAAAATATTGAATTTTCGACAAGTGGTTTATCAAAAAATAGCATAGAAAAAGTACTAAATGGACTTAAGGTGTACATACTCACTTCGAAAATCGTTCAAAATATCGAATATTTTTTTTATCGCTTCAAAATGTTCCCAAATTCTTTAGCTTTCAAACGATGCCAAGATGTTATCAACATTAATAATATTTCTCAAGTTATAAGGATTTTTCTCGAGGTACTTTTACTAAAAACTTTAGTTTTGATTTTTCAAATCTCCCTCTATGAAGAATGATATTTTCCCCATTATGTTGCTTCATTCAAACAATCATAATTCAACAAGAAATGAACCAAATACAATTATTTGTATAACAAAATAATCTGTATGAAACAGTGGATGTTTCGTGCTTGCATCAAAGTTATACTCATAGAAATAAATTTTAATAGCTATTTAAAAGTTAAAATGGCAGAAAAATATCACTTTTTCTATTCATCTTAGTTGAAAAATTTGTTAAAGAGAATCTATTTTTTTTAACTTGCTTGAGGCAGACAACGTGAAAATTAACAGTGGACGTAATTTCTAACTAGAACTGGGTGTCGGTACAAATTGGGTTTCAAAGAAATGTGCTGATTAAATATGAATTAATTAGTAATTACTGAAATTTGGTTTTTACTCACTGAAATGAGCTTAAACATATATTATTGATCTACTGTGAGCTGGTCAGTATGGCTCCGGCTTCTATCTTGCTTTTTCTCTGTAATTTATTTTTATTGCGATTATAGAAATTTGATCCATAAACCAATGATTACAATGTTTTGAAAGTTGCAATCACTATCATAGTCACTAGCATTGTTTACAACTTCCATGACTATTTCGAGTCGCTTGTCATGAGTTTCTTTCTTTTGTATCCTATATCCTCACGTCTAAACCGAGAAAACTGATCTAATGTAGATTCCACTTCTCTAGTGAGTCTCCTCTGCTTGTAATTCGAAGATTCTCTATTGCCAGGATTTTACACTGTCAAAGACAATTTCGTACTGAATGTCAATCAGAATGTTCCCTATTGGACATCCACACTGCCTTTGAAGCGACTATATAACCTCTTTACCTGCATGGGTTTATCTATTAGACCATTGATCTTGCTGATCGGTTCCAATAAAAATCGCCAGGCTTGGCACAAAATTTAATGCTGAAGCTTCCTGAAGACTTTTCAGTCTTCCCCCTCCCCTCCAAAGACAAAAAATTTATGATGCTCATTTATCAACAGTCCACCAGCAAATGAGAACTGATGCTGGCATGAAAAAATTTAAGCAAGCGCATTGGGCATCATAGCTTCATTTATTTAAGCCAGGAATTCATAGATTTTACGAATTTTTATTTATTTATTCATAGATTTTACTGAAAATTTTACGGTCAAATTCTTTTTGGCATACTTGCTGCTTCACCCTCCGATGCATTACAGATAATATCTAATTGTAACAAACTATCTATCTCATAAGATGACCTCTTTTCTACTGTATTGGTTATCTAACAAGATAGATGGCTCGGATATTAGGTGTGTGTCGGGGTAGCGAACGAGTTAAATAAAACCAGAACAAGAGAAAGTATTCCTTTTTCTCACAACCACTTTAACGAAACGATTATCCCTGGTCCATAATTTTTCCCAATTTTTTTTATTGTCAAATGATGAGAATGGTTGTTGAAGGATATCTTGTTTTGAAGAATTAAGTAATAATCATTAGGAACTAAGTTAGATCCATATGATTGATTATTAACTGCTCAAACGTCTCTACGTGTGACTATAGACAGACGTGTGCCCGAAGAATCGAATTTTGAAAACATCACAGCAATCAAAGATATTTACAATATTTTAAAAGAAACATCAACAAATAAAATTCACTAAAATAAAGTTTTAATAAAGAGATGGCACACATCCTTTGTTTCCGGAGGCAGAGCCTAGACCGAGATTTCGACGCTCGTAGTAACGTTAAAGATTAAATGTCATTATCTGTTTCAAACTATTCACAATTCACGAGCAACATTGGTTGCTTCCTCCTGCGAAATTGACTGAGAAGCATGAAATGAAAATATAAAGCATAACTCTTTTATAGCACACTTTTTCAAGTTGGTCGAGATGTAATCATTCGCAAAGAATTAGGAGAACCTTTTCAAAAAAAAAAAAAAAAAAACTTGCATTGTTTGTTATTTGCAACCTTTCATTTTCAGAATAAGAGTTAACACTTAGATGAGTTTTATTTTCAAAATCTAATAATTATTACGTTAATGCTTAATTTCAAATATTCTTGTCAAAGAACAAAAGTCATAACACTCTAATTTTACTAATTGGTTTCAAATTCAAATGCTTCGTACTAACAAAATATATCTTAGCTCAATAAAAATATTTATTAATAATAAAAGGACATAAATCCAATTTACTCAATTTTTTTAAAAAGGCATTAAACAGAATCATTTACTGAATTCTATAATAATTCTTTATTTTCGTTTGCAAATAAACACAAATTGTATGCAAATGTATTTGAATGCTATAATAACTTCTCTAGCTTTACAAAGCTTTAAATTACCCACTACTTCTAATTTTTATCCTATTAGTATATTGATTTTTAAAAATTTCATTATAATTCCTGAGCTAAACTAAGTAGAATGAGTGGTTCATTGGTTCCAAAGGACATTTCGCCTAATTATGCCACATAAGAACTGAAATGGGAAACGCACAGAGATTTGAATTTGATAGATATTAAAGTGGAAATCAATTCAAGTTGATAGGCTAAAAGCTTCACTTCAAAAGTGTGGTCTGGTTGGTTGATTGATTGATTTGTGTTTTATTGGTTAAAGAGCCATTCTTGAATAAACTGCGCCAGACTTTCGGTAAAATAAAGGTTTTATAACACTAAAGACATACGATTAGTAAATGTAAACCAAGAAAAATGAAATAAAATATTAAACTCATAAAAATCACAATTGATTTTAAAAATTTAAAAACATTTGGATGGTGTTTCTCACCAATTAAGTTTTTTAAGTTAAAAGAAATCGACTTAAAATGGCAACAACGATGTTATTCACATGAACACGTGAGACACACTGGCACTGTCCCCAAAAATTAGACGAAATGAGTATAGCGAGTATGACCTATACAGAGGCGAATAAATTTAACATCAACCTCTCGTATAGGTAGAACAGGCCACAAACCAATTGTGGGTTTTACTGAATGTAGTTTGTTCTGGATCTGCAGATCTCATGATTCTGGGAAAATGGTAAAGAGTCGATATACAAATGACTTTTTGAAGTCACAATATGGAATGACCCCGGACAGAGATGTTGAAGCGGATTTTGCTGCAACATTAGCCCTTTCATTCCCCGAAATACCCACGTGCTGACCCGCAATCCAGCAAAGAAGAATATTAAATCTGTTTTGTAGTGACCGCAGGTTAAACAAAATTTCTAAAGCGATAAGATGCATATGGTTGTGAAAATGAGTAAGTTATACTGTTAGTCAAAAGTATGGAACATGATCTTGCAGTAATTGCATATCATTCATTTTCCAGCACAAAAGCTACACCGTGCCATGTATAAGGGTGATGATCGTAGCTTTTTAGTAACTTTCAACCTAAGTTGTTTCAACAAGAATACTTTACACACTACATCTAAAGTGTTTTTTTTTTAGGTCCACTTACCTTGCAGAAAGGCTTTCCGGTGGAATATAATCTTGAACAAAGTCAACTTGATATAAATAGATACTCACAAAATGCACGGCACAATACACTAAAAGAGGTACTTTCGATTGGAGGTACTTTCTGCCAATCTTTCGATTGCACGACAGCCACGTACAAACAGTTAAAAACACAAGAAAGTACACCGCCGACGACAAGGAGGGGTACAGAATCCCCGCACCGGCCAAGAAGAAGAGAACAAACGTCTCTCCAGTCCAGTACAGAACTTCGGACTTCCGTTTTTTGCGTCTTCGCACCGGTCTTCGGACGATGTCCCCGTCCGACATATCTTGATTTTCTGCCGGCGGTGGGGTCTGCTGGACTGCCTGGAGCTTATCAATGGCCACAAACACGCCGACGGCAGCGAACATGACCCAAAAGTCCAACCCCGCCAGGCGCAGGGCATCTTGGATACTAACGGCATCGTATCGATGAAACCCGAATAAGGCATACAGTCTTCCTTTCCAGTTACCTAAAAAGAAGAGACAATCATGAAATATCCTCATCATTGGGGGAGGGGAGGGATACTCTTTAAGAGAATAAATGAATTTTATCATTAAACTAGCTGGTATGCTGCGCCTTGCTACAGCAGAAGAAATAATTTTGGAAATATCGTTCGGAACTTAAAATAACTGTCTTGCTTGATTAGGAATGATAGAAAGAATAATATTTATTTCATATCGGAAATGAATACATTCTTTGAAATTGAGTGATATATAAAAGAGAAGTGTAAATAATATTAATTCTATTTTTTTTTTTAAATTTTATTATACAAGACTTTAGGGTTAGCAATATTTTTTTTATTTTTCCATCTTCAGGAGAAACAAATAAGTGCAAGTAATAAATACTCAAAGTTTCATCGCAATCGGACGGCAGCGCATAAGAGACATACAGACAAACATTCATTTTTATTTATATAGATTACATAATTTTACTAT
>JAPMOQ010037954.1:160651-179535 GCA_026543055.1 Argiope trifasciata | reverse complement strand
GCATAAGAGACATTCAGACAAACATTCATTTTTATTTATATAGATTAATACCTTAAAAGGTAATCTGACACAGGTCCCTCATTTACAAATGTGGTTAGACGAGCGACATCAATAGTGCATTCAAGGGAATATTCTTTTCATAGTACTTTCTTTATTATTAATTCTTAATTACAATAAATGGGAAGTAAAATATCACAAGCAAATTATTAAAAAATGGAAAAAAAAAAAGAAATCTACATAGTAAATTTTAAGTTATCATGCGAGAACATTATTTTGTTTTAAGTTATTATTTGTCGTAATTCATTTACGTCATTAACCACTTTGAACGGTATGAAAAAAAAAAAAATCACCGGAATTCCGTCTCTCTCTCTAGTATATAATTTTTTTAACTCTCATTTTAAGTTAAAACTCTCTCTGTTAAGGTAAAGTTCTCCGTGCTATAAACTATCGAAAAAAGATTATTTTTCTCATAACAAACATAATTAAGTAGACAAGAGTATCTGTTAACAGGTAATGATAAATATTCTTTATAATTTGCTCAATACAAATCATTAAAAAGAAACTCGATCGTTAACCGAGTTTGTAAAAAAATCGCCGACTGTTGGCAACTTTTTGAAGATTGTTTTTTTTTTTGTTGGTGATTTGGTGAAATTAATTTTGCTGTTGCCAACGGCTAATTGTAACCTCCCAACCCAAAACAGTGGAATGAATCCGGTTTATCTAGGTAAACTCTACCCCCTGCTTGAAGTTTGCAGATTCGGTTATTCAGTATAAAGACACCCGAAATAACTTAAGAGTAATTTCTAAGCGAAACCAATGACTACAAGGACTTCGGAAACAACTTACAGTAATCTATAAGGGCGCCATAGTTTCCCAGGCTCAGCATCACCGACTGGAAAATAACATGGCACAAACAAAAGGATATGCTCAAACCTATCACAGTCTTCAGATAGCGAGGAGAAGGTGCTGAAATTGAAAGAGAACAAAAATCAGCATGTTAAAAGTTACACTTTATAAAGGTTTCATTCTGAACGCAACCGCATTTCATTTTTTAACGTTTTTACTTGAATTCGAATGTTTTCTGTTTGTAAGGATAGGAGATCATGGAGAATTTTTTAACAGTTAATTCATTAATTTAGTTAAAAACTGACATCACAGAGGTGACTATTTTTTTAAAAGGAGAAACTTTTTATTTTAAATATATAGACAATTTCTGACTGCACATAATTATCTTTTAAATAATCTTAAATACTGGTTTCTTGCTATAAGGTTTACCGAATTTAATATAAATTTTTTTAATGATTGAAAAATTCTTTCAATAAAGCAAAAAGAAATTTCAATCAATATTTCAGCAATGATAGAGAGCATTTACAGTGCTACCAATAACAAACTTAATTAACGGTTGTTTGGTACAATGAACTAATATACTCTCAGTAAATTACTATTAAATTAAATTCTAATTCATTCTAATTAAACATTTTCAATTATTAATGCATGAACATTATTTCAACTTTAAAATGAAACGTTTCATTTAAAATTCCCTATTAAAGTGCCACTTTATTCCTTTGAGACTAGAGTTAAAAACTTTTTACTTTTGCTTAGGTTTTAAGAATATTTTAACTTGACTCTAAAAGATATTCAGTTTATTATTTTATTTAAAATTTTTCATTCAATTGGCAATGCTATAAAAAAACGAAATATGATGAAAATGAATCAGAGAAAAAAAGTGCATCTGTAAGTTGAGTGCTATGATTCAAGTTATTGCATTGTGTGATGCAGTGAATTTTTGCCGTTCATAACGGTATGAATTGCTTTATTGTGTGAAATTTTTTGTAATAAAAAACATGAAATATTATTTGATGTTATAAATTTTGAAACTGTTATGTGATGGGATTATGACGCCCACTCCCTATAAAAATTACTTATTGAATTTATATATTTTTATGCTTTGGGTAATGTTTTATCTTAAATAATCGGATGCATTTTTCCCACTTTTTCTATTATAAAATTAATTATGTGTAATAGAATTTTTATTTATTTTGAAACCGCATAAAAATGCTCTTGTTAATTGGAAAAATATAGCAGTGCAAAATTTCAGCCATTTTGATTCATTATTTCTGAATATACGCAGTGAAATAAAAAAGCGATGCTTTTGTTTTCGAGGATAAGCTAGAAAAAGCGATACTCCTGTTACTCAACTTAACAAACTGATAAGCTGGGGGAAAAAATACTGCGAAAATGAAGCAGAAAATACATAGATTTATGAAAACTACACTAGATTAATTATCAAAAAAACTTTAGAAAAATAATTATACTACAAAAAAGCAGAAAAGAAGTGAGAAACCGGATCAGCAACCAATTAGGTCTTGCCAGGCAGTCGAATGAATTTATTTTTACTCATACTGAACTGGCCACAATAAAAAATGCTCTAATCTTTTATCTATAAAATAATGATAAAACTGTGTTTCTGAAATAATGATAATGGGTTCCTGGAAAGCTGATAAAAAGAAGTAAATATAGCTATAAAGGTGGAATTACATAAAAAATATGAAAGAATAAAGTGAAATAATGGATTTATACGGGCATGTCACTTTGTAATATAGGGATGTCCATACAATCAACTAATTTGATTTTATGGGGTATTTCTTAAATAAAACATAGTTATTATTTATCTTTGGTTCATATAGATTACCGTTTATTGAATTTTTGTCATTATCTTAAAAAAACTTTTCAGATTTTTATTCAGAATTTTTTTATGATTCTGTCTTTAAGCATGTGTTTGGATGGATTTAATTGGAATGGACTTTTCGATCGTAAACGTTTAAACTCTATTTCAATCGAAGAACTTTCACGAAAAACCAACTTAATGCTAGGCATATCTCAACAATTGACTGATTTGCTGCAAAAAGGAGGTAGCTCCAATTATTCAAACTAACAGAAAGCCAGCGGTAGCACCAGCAGCTACCTGCATATTGCAACAAACTAATGAGACTAACAGCCCCATTGCTTTAGTTAATACATCTTCCTAACACCAAACGAACAAGATTTCATTTTACAACATGATAGCACATGTAACTAACTCCAAATCTCATAATTGGTGCTACATGAATATTTTCGAGCAACAAGAAAAAAATTTCTGTTCCAGGTCTATTGTTTACAAAACGTTTCACGCACATATTTCCTTAAAACATGTTACAACATTTCTATGAAACGATGAATTTCAAAGTGCAACATGAATTGCAACTACTTGATTTCAGACTATACAACAATCAGTTATCATATAAATTGCATTTCGAATTTGAAAAAATGAGAAAGCTTCTTAAGGTCAAGATATTTTTATATTATTTTAAATCAAGTGCTATACATAGAATATAATTAATTAAACAATTGGTAAAAATTAAATTCGAAATGCATACCAGAAAGTAGAGGATTCACAAGTAGGCACAAGAGATACACAAATGACATAAAATTGAACCGAAAGGCCACAGCTGAAAAGAAAAAATAACAGGCAATTAGTACAAGTCCATTAAAAACAAATATTAAAGCAAATCGAGCTTCATTATTTTATACATTATAAGAAATTTGCAATTCTATCCATACTCATTCAATTCTGACTATTAGTTCACACTTTCCCTATAGGCATCTTGTTCAAATTTTCAGTCGTTTATAAAATACTTTTCATTCATCCACTCAAGTTCGAATACATTTTTTAAAACTTGTAGTGGATGACGCTGGATTTTAATATTTTTTTCAAATGTTAATTTATTAATAAAATTTCATTAATTTTTAATACCTTAAATAGCGTTTTAGCAGTTTGTAATGAAGATTGGTATCAACAGGCAGTAAATCAATCGGTAATATGCAAGGGTGTCAGTATTTTTCAAGTGAATGCGAAGAATACGAGTTCAATTCTTGCGAAAATCAATGACTTTTTTGATAATTATATAACAAAAAGGAACTAAAATTTAAAAAAATTCTTCATTGACCTAAGTAGGAATTGAATAAAAAAATTAATACTACTAGTTTTTACAATTACTTTTAATAGACACACTTAATACAGAATGAGTCATAATTTTAAAGTTTTAGTGACTGTTGCATAATATATTTAGAAAAAGAGGAAGATCCATTATAAAAATACATACTTAAAAAGGCGATATGTTCAAGAATCAATGCAAGAACCGCATATTATTCTTATAGTCAATGTATATCAAGACTTTAACGCAATTACTGCCGCAATTTCTTAGTCAACACTAGAAGTAGAATATGTTTACAACACCTTTCGAATTAGAGTTCGCAGTTGAGCTCATCGGTGAATTGGTCGTTCCATGTTCAAAAGTAATCACTATTTAAAAACAATAATAACATTTGCCATCGATGACAGAGACATACTACGAGATTTGATGCACGCTATATAACTAAAGTAGTTCTACTACACATGTGATGCCTTAGAGTCAAATATACCAGTGCAGTAATTCTATCATGCTAATAATATATATTTATAAAAAATTGACTTATAATGAAATAGAATAATTTTGGAGTAAAACTGATGAATTATGGATAATATCTAGGTGAAGCAGCAATTTGGGGAATGAACGGCAACTTAGCACTTCCTCACGAAAGTAAGCAAATGCTAGAGATTCTACGTCTTCCAACGCTCTCAGAAATTAGAAAGGAAAACAAAACACGTGAAAGTTATAATAGCCTAATTATAAAAAAACTATTATAAATGGAATTTTAAAAAGAGAAGGGGAAAAAAGATTAAAAAATGTTAGGGACTGAAAAATAACAATAAAAGCAACTCAATATCATTAGATTAAAAAAAATAGTAATATAGATAGCTTTTTCAGAGGATTACACTATTGCAATCATTTTGATAGAAAAAAGTTAATTTAGCAAGTATCATTATTGTAAAATTAATAATCTAATACTATAATACGAGGAATGGTTGTCAAGTCGAAAATCGCCCCAGAATTAATAAACTCCGGTAAACTTGGGGGTCTGGGGTTTTTGGCCACGAGGAATCGATTGGCGCCGGTTTTGAAGCGCTACGGTCGAGCAGTTCAGAGTTACAGATAGGATATTTACAAACTTTATTAGTTCGTCATAATGGCTACTTAAATTTTCAAGCGGTAACGTGCTGCCATCTATAGCCAATATGGCGAACTAATAAAGTTTTATGTTTATGCTGTTATAGGTTTATAATATGTTTCTTATGTATGTATATATGTTTGGTTTTTCTAAATAAATTTGTCAAAAATATTGAACTTCAACACACTTCAATCTTTACCTTTACTTTACCTTTGTATAGAATAGTTCCCTTCCAAACTCTAACTTTGTTTAGAATAGTTTACAATGGTGCACTTTAACCGGTTATCTTTTCACCAATGGTTTCACAAATTTTCTTATGGCATGTATTGTTTTGATAAATCGCAATTGAAAATTTAAATCTTCGAGTTAGCTTCGATACCTGTTTTCTCCGAGCGGAGCTCGGTCACCCGCTGGTAGTTATAAAACTTTCATTTTCAGTTTTTCTAGCTGACAAACAAAGTTTTAGAACCCGACTGATTTTGAGAAGAGGGGGGAAAAAAAAACCATCGCTTTTTAAATATTGACGAGCGCGTAATTTGATAGTCTCATGATTGTCTAAATTAGTTAATAGCTTAAATTAATTAAGACAATTCGTAAGAATTCAAAGAATGTATAATTTGGAAATCCAGTTGGAACTTTAGTTGGCGATAAATTGTCAAGTATGACAATCTTCTGCATTATTTTCTAATAACCCTATTTTAATTAGTTGAAATTATCCCTACGTCAACAATATTTATCGATTAAACAAACAATATTTTAACTTGTTTGATTTAGTTTTAAAAAAAACGTTGCGCGTGCAGGCAATGACCCTGATTTTCAAGGGAAATACTATGACAGTAGACGATAGATAATTCACAAGTTAAAGTGTGAAGGCCGACTCCAAAATAAAAAAAGGGATAAGTAGCCAATGTGTTGCCTTCACATTTGGAGGCTTCAAAAATTTATTACCTTCACATTTTGAGGTTCCAAAAACCTCAAACGAAAACAATATCATGTTCTCACACGATTGAAAGAAAAAAAAAAAAGACTTGTTTCTGACACACTTTTAAAGTTAATTCCACGATTTTCAAATCATTCCACATATTTCTTCAGTTCACAGTTAAAAAAATATCGGAATACAAATGAATAAATAAATTAGCAAATGATTGAAGACATCCATTTTTTGACATAATTTACTTGCTTAGATTCGATTTTAAGTTTAAATAAATACGAATAAGAAATTTTACGAAATACTCGGGAAGGAATCACATCCGAGAAAATGAAAAACGGACACTGCCCATATCATCCACACTCGCCCGATGAATAATTTTCCACCTGCAACCTGGATGTCAACATCCCCAAATGAATGAGATCGAAAAGAGTAATTACTTAGAAGACGCGCCCGGAAGTGAATAATGAATGCCGCCTCATAACGCTGATGACTTCGCAAACAAAGGAACAGTTACACTCACTCGGACATGCCTTATGGACAAGATTCTGGATGCCGGAAGAAACCGGACCTTATGGATGGCTTTCCAATTCGATTCTATGTTCCGGATCGAAAACAATACATTGATTTGTTTTGATGCAAAATAGAGTACTGTGAGTAAATAATGTCATGATTAAAAATATTAGGTTGGTGCATTATTATTTGGCGGCCTTTTTTGACGTGCTGTATTTTAAAAAAAATTTAAAATATTTTTCAAATTTATGAATGAAAGTATTCTGCTACTTTTAAAGGCTTTGTCACACAGCGAAATATTGTCAGAACTTTCGTCAGAAGTTTTTCGTTTCTAACTTCAAGCAAGTTTTTCGTCATCTCCCGTTTTTTAAACCAGCTTAAAAATGCTGACGGTAGTGACGGAAATATTGTATGCAAACGAAATTTAACCAATCATGTGAAACTTCGATAATGATGTTACTGAAGTAACATCACTTTCGTTGTCGTTTGCTGACGATATTTCGCCGTGTGATAAGGCCTTAAGTTACAGAAATGCGTGTCGATAATCATACTCATATTCATCATATTATGCTTATCGTCTTTCATCATGATAATGCGCGTCCATATGTTGAGAGACGTGTTGTCGAATGTATTTCCAATAAGGGCTTCCACGTATGCCATATTCTCCCATAGAAGTGCCTAACGACTACCAGACCAATCGGTAGCTAGAAAATAAGCAGGTGAACAAAGATTATGAAGATCTCGATCACTTAATGGTGGATGTCATGCCATGGATTGTCTACAAGAACCGTAATCTTTTTGTCCAGTAGATTGACCCTCTTCCAAGTAAATGAGAAGCAGTTATTGAAGTAGATGGGGACTATCCTCAGGATTAATCATTTAAAAAATTTTACAATTGAATTATTATATTTCCTTTTCCATAATAAATAGTGTTCAAGAACATTTAATAGTATCGTTTCAACGAAAACACCTGATAATTATGAAGCAACATAATTATAAAGACTCACAGAGTTTAAACTAATGAATGGGAAGACTAAAGGGGAAAAAAACCTCAGCAATTAAACTTCGAAGTCATCATTTATAATGAAGATTACTTATAAGAAAAATACTCACAATTTCTTTTTAACCCTTTCGGGAAGGGTCGCCTCTATCCTAGACACATGCACAGAAAGAGCACACGCAAAAGGAATCATCCCACAGGATAGGGAGTTTTGCGTCGCTAAGCCTAACTAAAAATTAAATAACTAAAATTTAAATCCTAACGTCGTCTTTTGTTCAATTTTTAGATTATTATTCATTCATTACACAAGTACATTCTTTCCCTAACGAATAGTGTTTTCTTGCCATAATAAACCGAAACCAAGGCTTTCCGTAATAAAATGAGACATGCTCGAACTGCACCCAAAAGCTACATAAAATACAGCAGAACTGATGGCAAAACTAAAAAACTACAGTTACAGTTACATAGTAATAACAAAATAATTATAATTCAGAGACCAGAAACGCGAATTTTCTATCAAATGGAAAATTATACAACCCATCTCCACTACTATCTATATTTACTATTCTCTTACCCCATCCCCGTCCCCGCAACAGCTGATGAGTAAAATATCAAAGCCAGGCTGGATAAGAGCAAACTGAAGGTTAGGATATTTAAAACTATATTTCAAAAGAAATGGATCCAGTGAGCCCTTTACTGGTGTTTAAAAATTATTCTAGTTTAAATGTGCATATGTATCATCGTCCGATGAGTTTGATTTCCAGAAACGTGGTACGCCTGGCTGTAAGAGACGTTCATAGGTGAAGCATATAAGACAAACACATCATAAAAGGGTTTAAAGAGAAAACATGCCTCAGAGCCCCCAAAATAGTCCATTGATAGATACAACTTAAATCTTAAAGAGGAAGCGATATATATCATGAATATTTACGTGATTATTCTTAGTGACTTTTCTTTTCTCCTTTGGAAAAAATTTTCTTTCTTTTTTTTTCTGCTGTATATGAAAAAAAAAAAGTATACTTTTCTCTAATGTTATTCAACACTCATAATCCTTTTCCCTCCCTTCCAAATCTTTATGGCGTCGTAACTATCTGGTTAGTTCAAAGAAGCTCAAAAAAAAAATCTTGGAAAATTATCGAGTCTTATATTTAGAATTTGTGGAGCATAATATTAGAAATTTGTAAGAATGCTTCTCTGTGTATTCACTTTCATGTCAAGTAATGGAGTTCACCGATATTTCTAATGAATATTGATCAATGACTTGGAATTAGCGGTTATTTCGGAACAGTTTTCAAAAGTCGCAAGAATCTTGGTGATAGCTTCATCAGAACAGGAGAGGAGGACGCATTTTGGATATTTCACCAGAATATTCTTTGTCATGTAACGAAATCATAAAAAGCTGAGAGACAGAACTGCAGTCAGTCAATTGAGGAACGAATAGTTGTGCGAATTATTTTCTGAAGGCGTTGTGTATTCAATTATTTATTGCCGACTTTCTGGTTGAGTGATGCTGTTCCCTGCGAGTGCGTTCTCCTGCTCACTTCGACTGAGTTATGTCTCCTGTCCATTCGTGAAGAATAAATAAAGTATACATCCTGATTTGTTTTAGAGTTCGCAAGACTGGTACTTACAGCAGCGGTTTTCAGCATTTTTAAATGAAGAAAATATCAGCAACTATATCATCCACATACAGGGAGAGAGAAAGAGAGTCGCAGTGGCATTTATATATACTAAGATTATTTGGCTCCTTCACTTGGGTGAGAAAATCCGATTTTTAAATAAAATATAAATTGCCACGGTTAATATAGAAGAGCTTGAGATAACGGCCGCCAGTAAACACAAAGAAGTTATTGATTGGTTACGAAAACAATCCTAAACCCTCATCAGTGTGGAAACTGTTGCCAGTTCCTGATGAAATGATGCTAAGTTTCAATTTTTGATTTTTATTTACATAAATATCCGTGAATACGACAAATATTAAAGTTTTTGGGGGTAGGGGGGGGAGGCATTCAAATCGTAGATGTCTGAAATGCAAGACTTATTGGTTTTATAATCAAGTGAAAGCAGTCTTGCAAAATCGGCAGGTGACGTCCAGAATCCCTAAAATCTAGTGCATCAGTTCATGTATTTTTTGTTAATTACATCGATGAAAACAATTGAAGGGACTTTTTTGCAGCTAAAAAAATAGCAAACCAAATGAAACCAAACCCGGTAAAAATATAATCCGATAAAAGACATATAACATGGGGCAACAAATATGCCCAACTTGGACCCTAAATATTAAAACTGGACACTTGGTTCAGGACAGTAGTTGATCGAGACTCTGTCAGTCAGAGAAAAACACGTCTGATAGGGTGCATGGTCGCCTCCAACAGCTACACAAATATCACATAGGCGTTTCATGCTGTTTACCAGGGTCCTTCTAAATCCCTGTGACAACTGCGCCGATTCTTGTACCAAGGCACCCTTGAGCTCATGAATAGCTGGTGGAGCTGGTGTTAGAGCTGAAATTAATCGACCAATGGCGTCCCATGCCTATTCGATGGGATTAAAATCAGAAGACATCGTAGGCCACTCCAATCGCTGAATATCCCCCGATTCAAGATATTCATCTTTCAACTGAACTCTATGTGGACGGATATTATAGTCCCTAAAGAGGAAATTTGCTCCGTAGTCTCATATAGGGTGCAAGGATCTCGTCCCTATACCGCTGACCTGTCAAGAATACCTCCATCGAACACATGACGTACTCAAAAGGGATAGGGACGGTAAACGGTACGCCCATCTACCATGATGCCTGCCCAGACCATCAGACAAACTCCATCATAACGGCCCTTTTTGACAACGTTAGAAAGCCGATATAGAATTCAGGGTCTCTTCAGATGAGAATACGTCTCGAGTCACTTCCCAGATTGAATCGCGACTCATCATTGAAGAGAATCCGCCCCTAATAATCTTCTATCCAAGAAAATTGTTCTCGGCAAAATGTTAAACGGCCCTTTTTGTGGTTCACAGTCAAAAGGATACAGACTACAGGGCGTCTGGCATACAAGCTATCTGCATTAAGTCACTGCATGACTGTTATTTGTGAAATGGATGTCTCTGCTGCATTATACAGGTTGGGAGACATTTGTGTCGTTGTGGCGGACCTATTCCTTTAGGCTAGAAGTCTTAAATAATGGTCTTCAGCCGGCGTTGTTGCCCTTTTGCGACCTTGACCCCGTCAACAGATCACTGAACACCACATTTCTCGTAACTCTGAGGTCACTACAACACATAGCTGTGATTGAGTGTCGAGCTTCGAGTCTCTTCGAGCTTTCCGCTTCGAGTCTTCCAACAATCCGCCACCTTGTGGCATCGTTTAGACGATAATGACTAGCCATAAAAAGGATGAGAAAGCAAAGCAATTAAAAAAACGAGGGTTGGGTTACAATACGATTTTAAAACGTCCTTACGCTACAGGCTTAGGCGAGCAAATGAGTTATCTTTGGACAAAAATGATTGAAGTGCTACTGTCTTAAGTGCAGTGACAGATGGACCCGTCGTAAGAATGTCGCGGCCATCCTTCGATCCCTCCTTGTGGTTTTCTGGGGTACTTTAATGCCTGAACATCTTATCGACAAATTTTCGGTAAAATCGACATGCGTCAAAGGAGCCCAGAAAACCGCAAAAGGGATCGAGGGGGGAACGAGTGGATCACCTGCCGAATAGACAGGTTGTTGGAATTGGGCTTTACTACGTTACAAGTCACTGCATGGCAGAATAATTGAAGAGCTTAGCTACCTGTTGATATATACCATATATGCATATACGAGTTCTTTTTTTTTCTTTTGAAAATTTTGAAAAAATTGTTCCTTCTTTGAATTGTATTTTGTTGTGAGCATCTGATCAACCATTTGGTAATGAACATGGCGCTACTAATATTATTTTGTATTATTTGGCGTAATTCAGATATTGGTTTGTTATTACGACAAAATTTAACTTTTGCGTATTAATTAGTATTATTAATCATTAATTTTTGAGCAATCTTTTTGGAATTGTGATTTATTTTATGGAAAACAATAGCATTTTTAAAATATAGCAGAGGTTATTGCTTACACAATGCTGAAACCTTATTAGTTTATTAATTAATTTACGTCTTTTGAAAACTGTTGATTTTTAAAATTTATATGCTAACTATATTTTTTATTTAAAAACATAACAATAGTAATTGGGGCAATAATCCTGTAATAACACGTGATAATAATCCAGTACGAAACTAAAATACTTTTGCACAGAATTGTAATTCAAACTCCAGTAAAAGATTTAGATTAATGAAACTACGTATTTAGAATCAAAGTCTTAGGAATCTTGAAAACATCCAGGGATTAATGCCAGCGGATACGAAAGAAATTCCTATCTGAAGAATTTCAAGTGTGGATTTTTCTGAGAGTGTTAGATCGAAATTCAAATATAGTGCTGATATAAATTTTTCAATCTGCCTACATTTCGCTGAAATAGGAAACAAGATAAATATAAAGTGAAGGTGTAAAGAATTACACAAAATGATTTCAAAACAGATGGGAGAGAATAAATTTTCAACTCCAAAAAATCTCACCGTGACGCTTCCCTACTATCTTATCCAAAAATGAAAATGAAATACGCACTATGGAATGCTCAAGATCAAAAGTTTCAATCTAACATTCAAAGCTACAATGTCAGGATTTTGACATTTAATATTGATTAGGTGAACTGTAGGAGTAAAATTCTACCACAGAAGTTTATATGCATGGGACTATTGATTTTCAGCAATACTAAACCTAGCATTTCGGCAATTTTCCGCACCAAACGAAGTTTCACGTACATTATTTTTGGAATCTAAAATAAATTAGAACCAGAGGTGAATATGGTTTGGATATAGTCGGAGTTCCATAACTTTTGCTTCCTCGTATCGAAGATTTCTGGATTTACAAATGTAAACTCATTTATATATTTCAATTATATATTAGAAGAAAAGTACCTAAATTAAAATTGCGACAGAATGAAAATATGTTTGCCCAAGGATAGCAAATCGTGAAGTATTATTTGTTTTCTTTAATTCCAAATAAAGTTGAAATTTTTGGAAAGGAAAAATTCTTTTTCTATCCTAATGATAGAAATTTTAATTGATCTAATCAAAGCTGGAAAACTAAGAAAAATTAATAACATTTAATGGATTTCTCAAATATGTCATTTGTTAATATTACACAAACATTTCCAGTTCTGATATGTTTGATTGGTTAAGTGAAATAAATATATATCATGATCCCACTCAACTTTTAGTAAAGAAAAAGTAAACAATGAAATGGCCAGAATTTAAATCTCCACCCCACAAGTTTAGTTTAGTTTTATTAATGTACCGTTATAAAGCCACACTACGGACCTCGTCATTTTGAACCATCTTCAGATGAAGAAGACGGATCAAACGTGGAATAGACTCCCTTACACTCCGGTTCTTCGGTGGAATCGAGTCTCGAACTTGAAATCCTCCGGTTCCAAAGCCGAGACCTTACCACCAGGCCACCGCTACTCCTTCATCTCACGAATTTGCCAATTCGTTTCAATAACAGGGTGATCAATTTAGTAAAATGATATAGCTACAAATAATGATAACGCAATATATGGTTGTTTTCTAATAAATTAAACAAAATCACTTTAAGTAAGTATAGAAAAGAAGGAATATTCTGTTTTTCTGGAACTGCCTAACACTCCCTTCGTCTCTGAGCTGGACGGCGAATCTACGAAATCAGCGCCGATTTTCCAATTTTACTACATAACCTTCCTTCCTTTCTTTCTTACATTTGTGCTTGAGATATTGATGTGATAGATGCAGGGTCTGACTTAGCCTAATTGTGGCCAGGGTAAATAACCTTTTGGGGGCCCCTCTGCTTTACTAGTTTATTAATGATGGACCATACGTAGAACTTGTCTATGGCATATTCGATTTGGGGGCCCTTTGATATAGGGTCCCCGGGCAATTGCCCTGTATGCCCCTTTCATAGGCCCTAAATAGGTGGGTTTCTTCTGAGTTCTTATCAATGAAACCGTTCTAAGTGGCAGGAGTCTAACGCGGTCTTTTTACGATTTGTTTCGAAAAAGCGGAAGAGCAGTTCCGGTGCAGGAAAGGATGATCTATTCTGAAGCACCGGCGGATGGCCACAGACAACAAAGCGCTAAGAGGCACCGACAATTGAACGATAGGCTCGAACAGTTTTGAAAACTCGTTTACGCCTTTATCATGAGTCTAGAACACATCGAACTACAGCGTGATGTGAAGCAAAAAACTTAATTATACGATAATCCGAACTATAACATTTAAAATCATCTAAAAAAACAAATTCTAGACCTTCAACCCTCGCGAAGCAGAAAGAAGTACTTTAAAGGACAATTCTCGCTTATTATTTTGTCAAAAATTTTCATATATAAACTTTCGTACCTGAAAACTGTTCCAGACACTATCTGTAATCGATGAAGATCAGAGGAAATTTTACGAAAGTCATGTCAAAAAATATAAATAATTTTACCATAATAATACAGTCAAATTGTATTTTGATAAAGAAAAAAAAAATTCAAGTTTTGGATGGGCAATTCATTTTGTTTCTCCTACATCAGGGTGACCATCATTTCTTTAGTTTGAATTTCCCAGATACTTCCAGGTCTTATTCCTTAAATTTCCCAGACTTAAAAAATAATGTCAATTTCTTTCCTTTTTCTCTCTGTTGCACAATAAGTTCTTAATTTTATTTGGAAAGCTGTTCTATTCTTTTAATTAAAAACAATGCAAAATAATATTCAGGGAAAATACATACAGGGAAAAAATATTTTTACACTAAATTTCAGATAAGTTGTTAAACTCTACCCTTTTTATGCAACTATATTAATTAATGTTAGAAGATACATGCCCATTCAGAGCGAATTTCAGCCAACCAGTCAAATCTCAGAACTGATTGTCAGATTTACTAGCGAAAAATTTAGTACAAAAATATATGCACATGGGCAGAGTGCCTGAGAATTGAATGATTTCCTTCTTTCCAGTGAGTTCATCTCTATACATACTATCGTTTTATCAGCAAAAAAAGATGAAAAGTAATTCAAATAAGGTAATCAGCTTTGCCTTATCTTTCAAGACCGCCCCTATAGTTAAGTAATTATTTCACTTTCACTCAAATAATCCATAATCTTGGAGACGAAACATTTATTATCACGTCACGCACACAAAACAAACACAAAATAACATTTAGAATCGAAAGCTTCTTAAAATTTAGTTTGATTGAACCCGAAGACTATCTATTGATGCTTTCACGCAGGTCTCGGGATCAATTGAAGTAAGGTGGCGCTGCTGTCGGATTCCAAAGTTCCAAGATGGGAGGAATTTGTGGCACATACTATTCACAATTAAATAAATCAACCCTGAACAATAATTTAATAATAAACAGCAGAAAATTCATTTACAAATACAAAATGAAATCTCTGTATCAAAATAAGAAAAATTCGTCAATATCAAAATTTTATTGACTTTTAGCCTACTAACTTTAATAATAAAAAATCATTTGAATGCTGGTTGAACGTAAAACAAAGAGAGAAAAAAGTGGAGAAATGGTCTATATTAATTTTTTTTTCTGGATTGGATGAAAAGAAAAATCTTTTAAAAGATATAAAGTTAATAAACATAGCAAGGACGATTTATGTAAATTATTGTGACAAACGGTTTCATATACATCAAAATGTATAAGAAAACTCCTGTCCTTACCTTTTTTAAAAAATTGAAAAAGTTTCCAGATAAATGAATACGGATAATCTATCAAACAAATTAATTTCTTGTATTCAATACTATTTTTAATTTTAAAAGTGTTTTGTTGAAGTTATGGTAAGTTTTAAACGAACATAAAATCTTTAAAAAAAGTTAACATATTAATAATAACATCGTTTTCATGTCGTTCATAGCAACCGTCCTCAAGAAAAATTTAGTAAATCCGTACTCATGTTATAAAAAAATGTTTTGCAGAAAAATTACGTCAGATACTTCATAAATTTTTAAAAAAATTCTCTGCGAATTGGGAAAAAAATATAGTAAAATACTTATTTAATTAAAGTAAACTTATTTCAATTTAGAAAGTATTATAATAACACTTTGTGTCCATATTTTATATTCACTTTAAGCAATTTTGAACTGGTATGATCGATGTGTGAGAGAGAGAGAGAGAGCGAGAGCGAGAGCGAGAGAGAGAGAGAGAGAGAGAGAGAGAGAGAGAGAGAGAGAGAGAGAGAGAGAGAGAGCAAATAAAAACACACACGCTAAAGCTTACAATCCTAACAATAACAGGAAATTAATGCTATTTTAACAGGCTTTAAACAGCATTTATTTTCCCCTTGGAACACTAAAGCCTTTTCACTAATTATGTCGATAATATGATGTTCTGAAGCAACAAAAAAAGTAAACAAAACTTTCAGGGGAAATATTACATATTCATAAATATATGCAAGGATTTAGATATAATGGCTAATGATTCTTTTCCATTGCAGCTGCAACTGATAATAATTATTCTTAACTGTTTTGACTGATGATAAACTTAGCTTCAATTGCGGAAAATTTCCTCGATCTAAAAATGTGGAAGTAATGAATTATAATGCCTTCAAATTATCATTGTAGCACAGTAAATAATGCAGAAAGTAAATCCTTTTTTAAATATATATAATTAACACAATTTGAATCAAAATCCATTATAAGCTACATTCACGAGAGTCGTTCTTCAGAAATGAAGAAGCTTCCCAAATATAGCACTGACATTTAAGTAGGTTCACACGAAGCCAATTGCTGCGAGCAATGGAAGGTCGCGACGTCAAATGGTTGTCTCATCGGGACAACTATTCGCCATTGGCCCACTGAGGTCACGTGATCTTTCTGAAGTAGGCGTGACCTTCCACTGCGCGCAGTAATCAGCCTCGTGTGAACTGTGCTTCATAAATACTCGACATTTCAATCCCTTAGGTATGTAAATTTCTCGCAGTCGGTAGCAAGGGTATGGATGGCGTCTGTTATTAGACTGTCAACAAATGTATGATTTCCATTAGTTTGCAAACGATGTTTTATTCCACTTATTAAAAAATACCACTGAACTATCAAGTTGGATAGGAATTACTGATTATAAAAGAAATTCCAGTTTCATAATAAATTTCAGCGATTTTTTTTTCTTTCGATTTTCTGGAATTTCTCGATGATTCCAGGTTTTCTCCGTCGGCTGCCCACCCTGTGTATTTGCACTTAGGCACGTGGTTCGAAAAACCATGGAAATTTTTAACAGTAATTTTTCAGGTTTAAATAAAATGTTATTAATCTGAGAGAAGAAACCCTTTAAAAAAAGTTTTCTTAACAACTAGTAAAAAGGACAATTCTTCGTCATGCCTGAACACACTCAAATATTTAAGACAAATTTTAACTTCAAAGTCAGTTTTCTTCGTTTCTGCTTTAGCTTACATCCATACAGATATCATTTGCAACTGTAGAAAAATATTTAGGACAGATAGAAAAATATTTCAGTGAAAATATTTTTCGATGCCCCATTATGTATTTTAAACCAAAATTGAGTTTTTCAGAGAATGTCATCACATATTCATTTGCAGGCTTAAAGAACATTTCTTTCTGAATCGCACGCACTTAAACGAATCTGGAAAAATTGTGAACAATTTCTTTTCAGTTTTTAAAAAATTTACCTTTAATGTAAATATGCTATCTGATTTTTCAGATTAATTTCCTTAATTTAGTTTTTCTTTAATGTTTATAATTTCTTTAACTAGATTTTTTCTCATAAGTTCAGTAATTTTTTTTATCTGAGTATGAAAAGCCAGTCTTTCGCTCTCCATCACCAGCTAATCTTGCCAGATGCCAGGATGCAAATGTAATGCAAAACATGCCGGCAACTTGAAAGCATTAAAAATATTATAATGTATCTCCTTTCTGAACTTTCATATTTTAGAGACAATTCGACCTACCTTCAATAAGGTGTACGAATACACTTGAAACTTCAAAAACCGTTCGAAATATCGATTTTTTTTATTGCTCCAAAAGGTTCTCTGGTCCTTTAGCTTTCAAATGATACCAAGATGTTGTCAATATTTGGAATATTTCTCGAGTTATAAGGATTTTTCTCGGGGTACTTTCACTAAAAACTCTAAATTCAGTTTCTTTTAACTCATTTTTTGAAGAATGATATTTTTTTCCCACTATGTTGTTTCATGAAACAATCACAACTTATCAAGAAATTAACCAAATACAATTATTTGTATATCAAAATAATTTGCATGAAACAGTCTATGTTTTGCGCCTCAATTAAAACTATATTTATACAAATAAATTTTTAATAGTTCTTCAAAAGTTAAAATAACAGTAAAAAATCTCGCTTTTTCTATTTATCGTTGATGAAGAAATTGCATAAAAAAACTAATTATATATATAACTTGATTGGGGACTAAAATTCGGCATCATTTCCGCTTAGAATAGTGCGTCTGTAGAAATTAGAATTTAAGATATAGTGTTTCAAAATATATGCTAATGAGTTCATCAAATATTAATTAATTAATAATTAGTGCAATATGGTTATTTACTCACTGATATGAGTTTAAACATATATGAATGACCTACTGCGAAAAAATTGGATTTTTATAGTTAATATTAAAAAAAAAAAATCTTCTAGTGTGTTCATGTACGTTAAACGAAATTGCAAGTAAATGTATGTGAATGCTCATATTCACGAGCCTAGTGTTTACATATTGATTTATTTCTAACTGCGGAAGATTTTACACTACAGTAATTTTCAGGACTTTTAATGCTTGCTTTATTTTCAAGATTTCAAACGGCGTTACCTTTAATTCTAAAGAGGAAAAAAGTATTCAGGAAAATGAAGGTTCAGTTCAGTTATATTAACATCCCGTTTTCAAAGCAGTACTAGCGCTATTTCAGGAAAGATTTCTTAATTTTATACCACGGTCAGATGACGAGGACGACACCTGAGATGGCACCCCCTCTCCAAAATCAAACAGACAAGAGGACATTTGGTCCCGATGGATTTAACGAGCATCAAACATGCTTACGCGAAGACTCTTCGGTGGAATCTGGTCTCGAGAGTGAAACCCTCCGGTTCCGAAGTCGAGACCATACCAACAGGTCACCGTGGCTTCTAGGAGAATAAGGTAATGAATAAGCTTCCCTGAGTCCTCCTTAAATTGGATTCCGGCCTACACCCTCTCACAACTACATAAAATTTTAACACCTCTAGATAAACCGGTACCTATCTGTCCTCTTTATATGGTTGTATTATTCTTTTCAATAAGTTTATATAT
>JAPMOQ010037954.1:137023-160551 GCA_026543055.1 Argiope trifasciata | reverse complement strand
ATATGGCTGTATTATTCTTTTCAATAAGTTTATTATATATATATATATATATATATATATATATATATATATATAAAAGCTAAGTAAGAAGGAATACAACATAATCAAAATTACAACAAACAAAAAAAGAATACGGCCTAAAGACTTTTTCAAGGGTCACCCTTAGGCAAGGATTCAAAATAAGGGATTTTTCCTGTGAAGAAATCGAACAGTGTTCAACAGTATTGACCTCTCGTGACCCGAAAATTAAGACAAAAGAGGCACAAAAATTTTAATAGCAAAAATACAAAAACAAGGCAACATTAGAAACATCACCAAAAAAAGCAAATACAATTTATACTTATTTTCTTCCATTATTCATGTATATTTTATTTATAATAGAGTGTTGCGTCAGTTATCTCAGAGAATGGCGATGGAGTTGGCGACTTCAGCCGCAAACTTGGCGAACATTTGGCGACCAGATGTAAATTACTGGAAAATTTTTATTAATAAATTAATATTTGGAAAAAAACCCGGGATGAACATCAAGCTTCATTCACTACAAGTTTTAAAATATCTATTTGAACTTGAGTGGATGAATATCGCTGGTATTTTATTAGTGATTGAAAATTTGAACAAGAGTGTCGACTAATTGTATGAAGTGAAAAATGCATGTTGTGTAAATGAAAACATATCACAGGAAATAATCTAAAGAAATATTTTTTTTAAAAATTTCATTAGATTAGAAAAATAGATAAGGAAGCTGGAAGAAATATACTATTGTGTTTTATTAAGCATTCTTTTAAAAGGAAGAATTTTTTCCTCAAAATTTAATCCATTGAAGTAAATGAAAGTCTTTTGTTACGATGAAGTATTAAGCATCTATAATATTCTGCATATAATTATAATAAAGATATATACATAATTTTGACCCAATTAGCATGCTTTTTTTTCCTCACACTATAATTCGTGGAATCTCAATTTCAAATTATAAATTTTTAAAAAGAGGGTAAAACTTTACTAAAACAGTGTTAGCTGAAAGAATGAATTTTTAACGAAGGAAGTAGAAAATTGTTCAGCATATCTTAGAAATTACAATATAATTTCAAATAAATCCTCCGTACATTTATTATATAACATCTCAATGAGATATCCAGATTGCATGTAATTTGGAAATGAATTTTAATGAGTTTCAATATAAAATGAAAATTCACTTACAAGAAAATAATGAATATCAAATTTTGCATATAAAATTCAGCATTTTTATAAAACAAATTCCAAACACTATCAAAATTATAAGTATATATAAAGGATTTTTAACAAGATGTTTTATATGTTTTAAAATATTTTTAGCTTTTTTAAATTAGCAGAATGCCTTCCCTTTTCTTGATTTTGTTTCATAGAATTTATTGTAAATTTAGCACTTTGCAGGTAGTTATAAACACACGCAAGTAATTGATAGCAAACTTTCGCCAGACAAGCTACATGTTCTTCGACTTAAGCATTTCGGCAACGTTCCAACAACGGCGCGAGACTTAAATTCGATTAGCTAGCAGAATTCTAGCCACACTGAAATAAAAACAAGGATAGTAAACAAATGAGTTTAGTTATTTTTTGCATCAAAAATTTCTTTAATACAGCTCACACAAAGCAAAATTTTAAAGAGACAGTTGCTGCTTTTGTACTTGCAGTCGCATTAATGTCGATAACAAAATAGTCTTTGTGCCCAGAAACAGTTGATAATCAAAATTTCAGTAAAAAATGATCCTTTCATATAAGTATAAATAGTATTAACTATAAAAGCAAGGCAAAATCACCACCGTTTGTTCAAATGAAATTCTTCCTACGAATTTTAAAAATGAGAAAATATAAGGTTGCGAAATACTGCTTATGAAAGACGTTATGTTTGAAGTTATTTTATAGAAATGTAGCGCTGAGATTAAAATCTGGATATTTTATCAAAATGAGGGAAATGGATGCGGTCCATTCACAATGCGAAAACGTAAGAGTCAGTCATAACCAAGTATGTTCAATATTGACTATCTTTCAGTCAATAATACAATTTCTTTATTACTCAAGAATCCTGTGAAGTATAACTCTATTTTATGGCTAATTATTCCAGTGGGTATTTCTTACTATTTGACTAAAGTTAGCACTTTGTTTGCAATCCTATAAACTGCAAAGGATTCGGTGGAAAAAAAAATGTTATATCAAAAACATCTTTTAAAAATTTCTTTAAATATACAAAGATTTTTATTGCAAAAACTGAACGAGAGGGATGGAGTTTTAAAACATATATGCCATTTGGAAAAACTAATTGCAAATAAAATATGTTTGGATCCATTATGTATATAATTTAAACTTGATTAATTTAATAACTTTAATCTTAATTTAGCCCGTATTAAATTAATTTCAAAATATCGCATTTTCCTGATCCCATCCCACTTTTTTTAATTAATGAATGCTACACGAGATCTTATAACTGCTTTAATCAGCATTTTCCCACCCTCGAAGTGAAGGGATAAAATTCTTTTTTAAAGATATCGATATTCCCTTACCCAAATAGAAACGTGTAAAGAAATCCCTATCAGAATCTCACAGCATATAATCATTGGGGATAAATATTAGTCTTTTTTCGAACTTGTATCGCTTGTGAACGAACATCAATTTATCGTCGGATTATTTTTATTTTAATTTTATTTTTTACATAAGCTATATTTTCCGGGATGGAATAAAAGTGAAATTTCCAATTTCAAAGTGTCTTCTCTTTCTTCGGTCACGAAACTGCTCAAGTATTATATATTATATAAACAGTGACAAAATTACGGTAATGGAATCATTCCTCAGAGTACAGTTTCTAATATAAAACAACTGCATTGTGCAAAATTTTTGGAGGAATTAAAGTAATAAAATTAAAGATTTTCCAAGGAGATATAAAATTTATACGATTAAACCCGAAAATGATTTAAATTGAGCTCCAAATAGATAGCTTCTACTCATTTAAAGAATATCGGTAAAGATGTTTTCCTTCCATGCAGCAAATGATAAAACGAAGAATTGAAGATCTTCGCAATTCATTTTTCATATCTTACAAAAATTCAAAAGGAAAAAAAAACTTATTTTTTGCCGAATTTTTTTACGTATATAATTTTAAAATTTTACACATTTTTCTTTTCCATCTATAATGTATAGAGTAAGTATCGTATTATATTCAAACACGAGATCTTGACGTCGTATTGTTTTAGATTTTAAAAAAATCGAAAAACAAATTTTTGTATGTTTGTCTGCCAGCAGCTAAGACAACTCAAAACCGTTTTGAGCTAAACAGATGACAAATAGACAAAATTCAGTTCAAGATTTAATATTTATATTGTAGACAATAACCACATTTTCAGCCAAACCTAAGGAGTTGAACATCAGTCGTTTTTACTTTCAAAAACATGTAAATGTGATAGCTCAAAAATGCAACGATATAAACATATAAAATTCGATATGTGAATTTGTGACTACAATTGTAGTTCTGTGTTTCCATCGGCAAGGAAAACTCGTCTAAAACTAATGATCGTATGCCAAGGGTTAATCGATGAAAAAAATCGCTAAGGACTTCAAGATATATTTCATAAAAAGGGTTTATTCACACCAAAGATTGATTATTAGTAACTATAGCATAACTATGTTAGATAAGACATCTTCTACCTTGCCTTATCCAAGTTCCATAATTATTTGTGAATACCGTTATTAAAAAGCATGGAGAAACTTTTGGGGAGACCACTTCACAAAAGCTAATAAGATTTAGATACATAAAAAGACTTTAGATACACAAATCTGCGAGCCTAAAAACAAGTCTTAAAGCTTCTTTCAAATTTTTCCCATTCAATCACATAGCGTTCGGAAAGCAAAGCCGCAGAAGACCCACTTATAAACGAGCATGACAACTTCCTTAAATGAAATGGATTTGTAAGAACTATGAATCGATTTTCTTTGAAATACCCAATAAATAATGGAGGTAACACGCGAGAAATGTTATTATTAACTTTTGGTATTAACCATTTCATTTATTATTCCATTCTGAATTATGACTTCAAATTTGCTTGGTTTCGTATTCATTACATATTTTAAAAGATTAAAGCTTTCAATGTTAATACTTTTGATTATTATAATTATTATTATTTCAATTTTCCTTCCACGGTAATCGTTTTGTAACTCTGGTCTTTAAAAAATGAATATAAAAGAGAAAATGAATTCAATCACATAAAACTGCGAGATTGATTGATAATAAATTTTTTTTACTCCAAGTTCTTTTTTATAGCTAATAACAAATTATTCTTTAGATTTCTTTCCCATTCATTCTTTTCAATGAATGAGAAAAATCTTGCTTCACTTTTGCAGTATGAAAAAATCTGTCATCATATTCAAAATTCATATTTTTCTGAAAGCCAAAGTGAACTCGTAGTAACAATTAGTAGTCATATCCTTGCACTTTGGATGACAATCCGTGATTGATGGATTTTTCATTCTTTTCGACGGTATCTTTGATAGGTTTCAGTGTTTCTAATTACACTAGACTCAAGTACCCTTTAGAATTGAGCTATTGCATAATTTCGTGTTCTAATTATAGATTGAAGTAAAGCATAAACGTCAGAAATATTTGAATCCATCGTTACTTCAAGGATAAGCTTTCAATCAACGTAAAAAAAGGAGGGGAAGAGCTACTTCAGGCTCTTACAACTACAAAAGTTTTTTAGTTTGAAACAGAAATTCCTAGGGATATACCGTATTACTTACTATTTTTTAATTCCTTACCATACGACCAAAATTCAAATAGCAACTTCAATATAAAATACCCATAATCTAATAATTTGAGGAAATGAGCTCTGATCAATTTTCTTCTAAATCAGAATCACATTACTTCTAACCTTTCAAATGTATAATGGGCCGCGGTGGCCTGGTGGTAAGGTTGCGACTTCAAAACCGGAGGGTTTCAGGTTCCAGATCCGATTCCACCGAAGAACAATCGTATAAAAGGGCCTGGTGCAAGTTCGAAGAGAGGAGTGCCAGCTGAGGTGTCGTCTTCATCATCTGACGGTGGTTGAAAATTACAATATCAATCCCAAAATAGCTCTAGTGTTGCTTTAAAACGGGACGTTAATATAAATAAACTAAACTTCAAACGCGTTAAAGGGCAGAATTTGGGCATTTAAACTTCACCTAATTTTGGTAATGAGCAGAAAAGCCAGAGTTTGCATAAAATAAACTTACTAGCTTGTTATAGTACGTACACATTCATAGAAGTATTTTTTTTTAAATGTAATTATGCAAAAGGTTATTATTGTCATATTCACTTTTCATTGACGGAATCATAAATATTTTTTATACTACATAGTTAGCATTTAAAGCATTAACATAATCAGTATTAGCACATAAAATTTCAGATTTTTTATCAGTTGCCAACACAGGCTGGTCAAAAGTCAAGCACTCTTAACTACACACACTTGTTTTTTATATGACCAACAGAATAGTTTATATTAATGATAAGTATGTGCTGCACTAGAGTTTATTTTCCACATCATTTCGCAGGACACTTTTCATTCATTCATTTATTCCTTCAAGAGAGAGAGAGAGAGAGAAAAAAAAAGGATGGGTGGCTTATAAAGTGGGACAAAATCGTAATTCCTTATCAGCTTAGTGCTGCAAGGGTCTCCATGTTTAGGGTTTTTTTTTAAAGTTATATTAACGTTCCGTTGTAAAGCACCCCTATGGCTATTTTGAGACGGACCTCATGATTTTATAATGGCACTTATGATTAACAAGCCTGCTTACTAAGATTACGCCAAGACTTCAAGAGAAAATGTTTTTAATAAATTTTATTTACTTTTTAATAATCATCATATGCAATTGGGTACCTCATTACTTATTTTCAAAATTATATTGAAACCCATTGTAATAATTTTCAAATTAAATTCAAGAATTTCAGCATTTTTTATTTCCTCTAACATTTTCAGAAAACATCAGAAAATTCATGTAGTAACTGTTTATTTTCCATTAGTCAGAACAGGAGTTCGTTAATTTCTCTCAGCAGAAAATCTTAAAGGGTGACCATAAAATAATTTTCCCTGTTAGGAAACGTTTTCAGCTAGAGCGAATGAACGAAATGAAATCAAATTTCATGTACAGATTGTGGAAGGCATGGAATGATAAATTCCTCACAAAAATAGTACCTAATGTTGCCAATAGGAGAAATATTGGTGCTGTTGTCATGTACGAACGCGGAAATTTGCATATCGAGATGGATTATGTAAAATTCTTAGTACAAACGAGACAACAATCTTTGTAAAAAGGGAAAAGCAAACAACCAGCTTGCTGTTCATTCTTGACTGTTGTTCATGACTGTTGATGTATGTTTAATAAGGGCCCTACCTTATCTCAGCTTGATTTACTGGTATAACTTTTATATACTAGATAAAGCAATATCGCTCTGAAGCAAATCTGAATGTCCTGAAATAGAACATGAGATGGGCTGTTCTGAACATAAAACATTTACACGTAGCAATGGAAAGCGTTATACAGCATATGCAATTTGATGTACACTGGTAAAACGACGCCCAGGGGATCCTAATATTGATGAATACAAGATTGTGGCGGGTGGCATTTGTGGAGTCACGCCAATGGGGAAACTGAATTCCGCCAAGGATCAAACTCGAGACCTTACGATTTGCAGCTACGTAGCATATTCGCTAGACAAAAGTGATCACCAACGTTTAGTTGCTGTTACTGGCTCATTAAGATACCACTAGAATACTCCTCTAGTGAATCGGTGGAGAGAAGAATGATTTTATATTGCCAAGTATTATGGCGAGCGTGGAGCGTGTTTCGGTAGCTCCAAGCGTAATGACGAGCGAAGAATACTGTCCTACCGTCACGAGAAAAACCCTGAGCATGGTTGCCGTAAGTAGACGAGTCTAAGTAAGGAGGGAAGTAGACATCAAAACAGACTACAACATTTGGCTAACGGAGCTCGCTTCATTTGGGCGAGAAATTATCTTCGTTTGCGATAATGCAAATATCCGGTTTCTAACCGGTTTTTTTAACGCCAAATGAAACACAGTCCTTTCCTCCCCCCCCCCCCCCCAAATGTAATAGAACATTCCGTTTCCAAGCCTACTGACCCCTACTTTTAGGGTTACCAGGTTTTTCTCGTGACGGTAGGTCAGTATGTTCATAGTCCAAGGTCACCAATGTGGTGTGTGGTATCTGCGGAGTCGCGCCAACGGGGAGATTAAATTTCGCAAAGAATCGAACTCGCACGTAGCATATCCGCAAGACAAAAATGATCACCAATGTTTAATGGCTGTTACTGGCTTATTAAGATACCACTAGATTATTTTATCTGAGTTTCATGAATTCATTCAAACTTGTATTCCACAGAACAAGTATTTCCCATACGAACAATTTTTGGTACTATTTTTTCTCTCTCTCTTTCAGAATTCATTTTCCCATGCCTTCCAAAATATGCATATCAAATGTGGTTTCATTTCGTTCATTTGTTGTAGCGGTAGATGCTTCTAAACAGGGAAAGTTATTTTCTGTTCTTTTAATAAAATTAGACAGATCCTTAAATGTTTAACAGGTGTGGATAAAATATTTTCCGCGCTATTTTTTCATGGTTTCATAATCCTGTCAGGGAAGTAGGAGGTCGATTTTTTTTCGGGCTTTCTTTTATTGTGTGATATCTCGTCACAATTCATTCCATGCAAGATATACGAGGCAGTTAGTTATGAATAGAATAATGAAATTAATAAAAATGAATGACTTAGCAGTTCTGCATATAAAATTAATACCTGGCAATTATAAAAAAGTGTAAATGTAATTAACAGATAATAGAAAAACATAGTAGAATTTAGTGTTGTATCTGATGAAATGCGTTCTTCAAAAGAAGTTTGCAGTTTTGAAGATTAAATTTTTAGAATAATTTAAAATGTTTTGAAGGTTTTAAATACTGTTTTTGGTTGCTATTTATTCTGTTGTAAACAGAGATGGGAACAAAGAGAAAAAGAATTCGATTTGATGACTCATTACAATTTATTGCTAAGGCCACAGAGGAAAAAGTAAAAATAAATAATCCGAAGAAAACGTTACCGACACGTGCGATTTACGGAATCCGTCTGACTTTGCGTGAATCATCAATTAGGTATATATTTGTGGAAGTATTCAAAAGCTTTTGGTTTTTGATTTTGAACTCTAAGAATCTCACAACGGCAACAGTGAATTCGCGCGGCATGAAAATTAACACAAGCACCATTTCCAAGGCAGAATTTCGAATAAAGGAACCTCAGTTAATACTCCTACATAAACGAAAAATTTAATCGAAGTGAATTGGGAAGAAACGCCCATCTCTCTTAACGCAAGGATTCAATTTTAAAAAAAAATTAATTATTGCTACAAACTTAAGTATCAAATAAAATTGTGTAAGAGGAATTTCATATTTAGAAAATTGCATTATTCGAGTTTAAAATCTGAACGAATGATTGCTGTAACGTTTTTCCATTTTTTTCTCACATTGTAATTGGCATTCCGACCAGATGTAACGTCACCCGTTTCACCACACATAGTTAAGTGCATATGGACCACCAGATGTGGATTCTTTAAAATAAGAGAGTCTTTATGTCTGGTCATTTGTTGTTATCCAAGTGTGGAATTAAAGATGTGTTCCGTCGGATGGATTTCCATCAGGATTCCATCACGGGTTTAAGGGATGTGGATTCATCATGTTTTCAAGGCAGAGGAACATCAAACGATCCAGATATTTCCACTTTTTTTACCACTATGAAGAGAGAAGAATCGATCAGTCACCATCAATCGTGGTAATTTAGATGTCAACACAGTGCATTTCAGTCTATGTTAGCTGCGAATTGATTACACTTAACATGTGCTCAATAGAAGTTGATCATAAAGATGGATCCTTAACAAACCTCGATCGAATTGAGACCAATGAGGAAGCGTTGCTGAGCAGCTGTTGGATGATAGGGAACAAACTCAGGTTCACCAATGAGAAACAGAACACGATATCTGATGGAAATAAAGTATGGAATTTTTTTCCCCCAAGAAAAAGAGAGAAAGGCTTCGAATTGAATTTCAGAGAAACGTCGGTATGCAGAGAAGTTTTTTCAAATGTATAAGACTGAAAATAAAAAGTTATTTTGTCATGTTACTCCATTACTTGATCAAGATTTTACATTGTCCAAACAACATTCTGAAAAGAAAATTCTTAGAACTTAATTGCAGCATGTCGCAGCTATTTAAGGTCTAAACTAAAGAATATTTGATTGGTAGAACATTAGGTTGTAGTTGTATTGCACTTCCGCCTTTTTAGACGTATATTGTTTTAAAATTTTCCAACTCCAGACTTTTTTTTTCTCCGAACTCGGATAGTTGGTTTTTCAGCTGGTCGATGCAGTAAGTCAATATTTAATCATTGGGTAAAAAACGAATCCGGAGCAAATTTTCGTTGAACTTTCCTGACATTTTTTTGATGGAAGTTCGGAACATGTTCGCTTTTGAGATCTTCATGAATAATACTTCTTTTAGTATATATATAATTATATTTTTGAATTTCTGCATAAAATTTAAATTTTGAATTTTCGAAAAAACCTCAATGGAACCAAAATATACCAATTAAATTTTAAAAGTCTCTTCAAAAATTCGAAAAAAGAAAAGAAAAAAAAAAAAAAAAAAATCTTTTTTTTTTTTTATTTGTTTGCGTGTGATGATTTATTCAAAATTTGTAAAAAATTATTTCTTGAACTAAAAAAAAAAAAGAGGTTCTTTAATATTAAATAGTGAAATTTGACCGATAAGTACTCCGCCCCCCCAATCTTTTCCCCGCATTATTAAGAATAAAAATAACTATATATTACAAGTACAGATTGCTCGTTTTCTAGTTCAAGAATAGCAATATGTTTTCAGAAATTATTGTAGCAAATATGAATAAAACGAATCCATCAGATTTTAATTTGTGAAGCTTTTCGTAAGAAAATTCTATAAAAATTTATAATTGTGAAAATAGTATTTAAAGATGTAAAATAGCATTAAAACGTGTATTATATAAATATTAATATAGGTAAAACTTTCTAAAAAATGACCTAGGAAACAAAATTCAAACGGTTTTATATGATAAATGTTCAAAATTTAAGAATATTAAAATAAAAATTTCATAATTTCGTAAAAAATCGATTTTTAGCGTACTCACTATAAATTGAGAAATGTTTGGTAAAAATATGCGACATTATCCTATATTTTTATCAGAAGATCTTTTGATTCTCAAAACAAAGTCAGGAAAAAGTTCCCAGACAACTATTAACTTGGAAGCGTGCCTTTTCCCTTTTGATTTCACAGACTTTCGACATCCAATTAAAAAGACGATTATAAAAATAGGATTATGCGCCAGGCCTAAATCGTCAACTGTATTACTCAAAAAGCGACTCTTAACCTTTTGAATATAAGTTTTTCTTTTTCAAAATTAAGATAATTTAGGACTATAATGGATCAAATAATAACTAGCTAATATATACGGTGCGTTGCTGCCGCCGAAAAAAAAGATTAATTGCAATCAATCAATTACTTGTCAATGTTTTATCGAAATAGGATGAACGGTACGACAGTACAAAAAATATGAACAAACATATATTCATTCTTATATATTAGATTTGTGTATTATTTTAGAATTGTAACACTTGGTGTACTTTCAGAACGGTAATACAAGAAACTATTTATTACATCTCGTAACTCGTTTAATATTCGTTCAGAATTCTCAAGTTTCATTTTAGAAGATGTGATAAAAATATATATATTTTTTTTTGATTCATTAAACATAGAAAATATATTTATACCATAAAATCGTTAATATAGTTGAAACGATAATTTTTGAAAATTAAGAGAGTGCAAAATCATTTGTACGACAATATTTTTGGTGGTAAATGAAAAAACGCTGAAATTTAATTAAAATATAAAAACCCCAAAGTTGGCCTCCCCAAAACTTTCACGCATAATCTATATACTTATAATAAAGCTCAATGTGTGTGTGTGTGTGTGTGCGCGCGCGTGTGTGTGTGTTGGCGCTCTACAGGCCAGACCGTTGGACCTACAGCTACCAAATTTGGTACATGTATACCTTGGAGGTCGGGAATGTGCACATCGGAGCCCTTTTTTCGAATTTTTAATTAGAATTTGAATTAATTAAAATTTAAGCGAAATTTCGACGTTTTTCCGCTATAACTTCCGAAATTATTATCGGACAACCATAATTTTAACATCAATTTAAAGATAAAAAAATTAGCTTTCTAATGGTATTACTGTTTTAATGTATAACTAAAGCTTCTATTTTTAACGAATTTTTAAATATTTTAACCATGTTTTTTTTAGCACGTGACTGGATAAAATAACATAAATATAAAATGTGATATCTTCTATAAAAATAAATGCAAGTCAAAGGATTCAAGAAATCGTTTGCAATATTTATATCATTAATTCAATAAATTATCTTTATTTACAGTAAACCTGATTGAATTTAGACAGGATATGCATTGAAATCCCGACTTAATGGCATATTTCTATAATTGTTTGCAATATCTGTATCATTAATTCAATAATTTTTTTCCCTTTTTCGCTTTCTTTAAAAAACATATTTAACATTTTGGCAATATCACCGAAAAAAACATTTTTAATATTTTGGAAGCATAATCGATAAATTATTAGAGCATTAAACTCAAAAAGTTTTTCCGAATAAAGTTACCGACTCTTTAACTACTAATAACTGAATTTTTTAACTCAAACTATTTCTTAAATTTTGGCTAAAAAATATATAATTTAATTGGAAATTTTAGAACGCATTACTCATGGCGAACCAGCTGGTCGCCAAAGGCGGCTAGTCTGTAATAATATTGTTAGCTGTGAGAATGACTTTCATGACATTTGCATACTATTTCTACAAAATATTAACTTGGATTTAGCATTCCTACATTCCTCTATTCATTCCTCGGTGAATTATTTGGAGGTTATTCCTAGGTAAATAGATGTGGTTGAGATTCGAATTTTTTTTAAATTTAATTTTAGATCATTGTACTATCCCTATAACCATCAAGTAGATGTAAGCAATAAGCTGACCAAAGTTTCATCGCAATCGCATGAACGGTTTAGGAAGGCATAACAGACATATAGACAATCATTCATTTTTATTTATATGGACTATATTTTCTGCTAAAATAAAAACACAAAAATTATATATAGGTGTAATTTTTGAAGTGGGTCATATGTGTCCCAATGCTTTTCTTAAAAGTGTGATGCATGTGTTCCATTGGGGTTGAGGTGACCTGATAAAATACAGTAAAAAAGTCGAGTTTCTAAATTTTATAATATTTTTTAAAAGTTTTATTGCAAGAAAATTCTTTCCAATCAGATATCGAACACTATTCAAGACATTTCTATTTATGACTAGCCGCCTTTGGCGACCAGCTGGTTCACCATGAGTAATGCTTTTTTTAAATTTTCAATTAAATCACATATTCATTAACCTTGAAGTAATTCCGGGCATTGATTGGCCTGAAATTAATATTTTCTTTAAAATGATGGACGGAAAGTTCTAAAAAAACACGTTTTCCTAATAATATTCTTTAATTTTATAAACCAGTTTTAATTATTGATTTAGAAGACTGATTGATGTAGCAACTTTTATTTAAAATAACAATAAAAATATTTTGTAAAATATGGCTCACAATGCAAAGTATGAAGAAATCTAAAACTCATTAATTCATCAATGCATAATGAGATTCAAGCCACATAAAATGCCACATAAATTCAATCAGGTTTATCGTAAATAAAGAAGATTTATTGAATTAATGATATAGATATTGCAAACGATCATGGAATCCTATGCCTTGCATTTTTTTAAAGAAAATATCACATTTTATATTTCTTTTATTTTATCCAGTCACGTGGTAAAAGATGCATTTCTTTAGATTTATTTTGCGATGATAGTTTTTTTTTATTCGAACTTCCGGCATTCTTTTATTTTATCCAGTCACGTGATAAAAACATGGTTAAAATATTTCTTTAAAAATACGTTAAAAATAGAAACTTACATTATAAATTTAAAAAACCGATACCGTTAGAGAGCTAATTTTTTAATCTTTAAATTGATATGAAAATCATGTTAGTGCCATCATATTTTCGGAAGTTATAGCGGAAAAACGTCGAAATTTCGCTTAAATTTTAATTAATTCAAATTCCAATTAAAAATTCGAAAAAAGGGCTCCGAGGTGCACATTCCCGACCTCCAAGGTATACATGTACCAAATTTGGTAGCTGTAGGTCCAACAGTCTGACCTGTAGAGCGCCAACACACACACACACGCACACACATTGAGCTTTATTATAAGTATAGATACATTGCAAAACAGCTTTTGTAGGATACAACTTAAGTCATAGCACTTAAGTTTTCGTTTGGGTTTATTTATTACTAAGATGCAGTTAAAAACTGCACTAACAAATGTATGTAATCACCGTAACCATTTGGAGCATGCAATTCAATAAATTCCTCACTTATATATATCCTTTTGGATTATTCAAAAAATATCAGCGAGACTTGTATGTCCCGGTAGAGTCCAAAAGGTTGAACTCACAATGAGAAAATTACTAATTGCAAAACAAATGTTTTTAAAAACGAGAGTGAATACAGTTTTTCACTTAAGGTATCCGACTACGTTAAAAACACTTGTTTTCGACCACATTGGCGATTCTTTTAAAATTGTTATTTCTTGCAGTCCAGACTTTCCTCTCTGCAAAACAGTTTATCTTTTCAGGGAAAAGGAATTACTGACCTATCATCTATATTTTGACATTTTTTGTGTGTGTCTTTAACTTCTCAAAACTTTAATTTTCATAAAAATTCTCTGAAGTTAACATGATATCTCAAAAACTAATAGAGAAATTTACATAAAATTTTCAGCAAGTATTTTAAATGATAGGGGCAATAAAATGAACCAAAAGTGTTATTGTTGATGTGTTTTTTTTTTTCATTTATAGTTGTTTTTAGAAAAATTAAGTTGTAAATTTTTGTTAAAAATGCATATATGCGCATATTTTTACCCATAACTTATTTGCATTTCAAGATTTGTCTTAGATTTTAGTTCATTTTATTCATCATTGTATTCTATGACTTGTGTGCAAAGAAAAATAATATCGCTGCCGTACAATTTTGCATAGAGTGTAAACCGTTTTGGTTTAATTTCTTAAAAATTTATAACAAATTTTAAAATTTCTCAAATATATTATATTTTGAAATATTTTTGTTGTTGTTTATAATGTTTATTACTGACAATACATCTAAAAACCATAAATAGTTTCTAAAAAATCCAATTTTTTCAAAAAATGTCCTTTATATGTAGTCGGATACCTTAATTATGTTTCTTTTTCGTCAAATGAATTTAAAAAAACCCATAAAAATAAAACGAGTGGTACTGCAGAAATCGTGTGTTTCGTTCTATAACAAGCAAAGGCTCACAATTCAGCTGACTAAAAATGCTTTTGGAGCGGAGACAATTTCGTTAACAAATGCCTTCGAAAGCACTGAACAGAGGCCCCAGTTAGATGGATAGATGCAGGAAGGATTTACGACAGGGACATTACCTTTTATCGATCCACTACCATAAACGCCGGACATAACGAATAATGCAGGGGTAAGAACAACCTTTCGATGACAGAGACCCTTTTCGCAGAATCAGCGGTACCGAGGATCGAAAGTTGGTTTGGGTTGGGTCACGCTTTCATGACGCATCTACAACAGCTTATTAGGCAGGGTGCCTGCCATACTAAAAGGGTGAAAATCATGACGTCATAAAATCATTTGTGGTCATGTTTTTTTCACCATAGTTCATTTTCGAAATTAGTTTCGAAAGAAGGGTCATCTATATAAATAAAAATGAATATTGGTCTGTATGTCTCTTATGCATTCCTAAACCGTTCATCTGACTGCGATGTAACTTGTACGGGATGGTTGTAGACATAGTGCAATTATCTAAAAAAAAATGTTTTTAATTTGTGTTTCAACCGCAGCTATTTACCGAGGATTAATCTCCAAATAACTCATTGAGAAGACAATAGATTCAGTAGAAATGCTAAATCCAAGTTAAAAGATTAATATTGAGTTCCTATTGCATGCAAATGCCAAGCAAGTCATTCTCAGAGGTAACTTTATTACAGATTATGCGAAAACATTTCGGGAAGACCCATCCTAGGATTTTTAAATGTTAATTAAATGTTAGCGTTTTCCACAGTAACTAATTAAAATATTGTAGTACAAATAACTAATTAAAATATTGTGGTACAAATAAGTTTGCACAATCTTAATTCTCAAGAATTATCTTTTCAACTATATTAACAATTCTAAAGTATAAATATATTTTCTACGTTTAATCAATTTTAAAAGAAAATATTTTAATCTCATATTCTAAAATTAAATTTGAGAATTCTGAACGAATATTAAACGAATCACGAGATACAATAAATAGTTTCTTTCATTGCCATTCTGAAAGAGCACCAAGTTTATAATTCTAAAAGATTACACAGATCTAATATAGTATAAAAATGAATATTTGTTTGTTTTTTATATACTGTCGTACTGTTCATCCTATTTCGATAAAACACTGCCAAATTATAGATTGATTACACTTAATATTTTTTTCGGTGGCAGCAACGCGCCTGGTTAGTTGGTTGGTTTGGTTTTATGGCGCAAGAGCCAAATCTGGCCATACTGCGCCAATCAAATCAACGCGGCGGGTATTAACTAGTTTGGAATAAAAAATAATATCCCATGATATTCAATACCATCAAAAGTTTTACATTCATTATTTACTCCTTTTCATAATGGATAGAAATATTGGGAAATAATTTGAATATTAATTGTATAACATCTCCTAAAATTTCGTTATCCAGCATAATTCTCATCGTTTTATCATATGCTCCTACTTACGGAAAAATATATGTCATCAAATTAAACAATCTTACATTTTGCATAATGATTCCTATCTTCATCAGTTTAAATCAGAGGTGTCCAAACTACGGCCCGCGGGCCAAACCCGGCCCGCCAAGTGATTTTATCCGGCCCGCGGAGGGTTTTAAAACATAATGATGTTTTCGCCCAAACCTTTTCATTTTCATAAAGGTATATCGCAAAAACTACGTGGTTAACAAAACGGAGTTGTTGTACTTGACCAAACACAAATGTCTATCGCGCTGTTAAGTTATAAGACTAAATTATTGATCTTCAAGCAAACGAACAAATCAAGGACAAATACAAGGAAGGAAACTTAATAGATTTTTATAAATATTTGGATGCAAAAGAGTTTCCAAATTTGAAGAAATTTGCTCGTAAATTCATTTCAATGTTTGGGACTACTTACGTGTGCGAACAAACTTTTTCTCGAATGAAGTATCTCAAATCAAAACATAGAGCAAATTTATCTGATGATCATTTGTAGTCATTGCTTATGATTGGTGTAACAAATTTTAATCCAACTATAAAGACATTCTTCAACAACAACAACAACAACAAAAAACAGTTTCATCATTCGCATTAGAAGTTGCATGAAAATATTTCAATTTATATAAAATAATTATATAATTATACTTTGTTCGTTTCGTATTTTGTATTTTCAAGTTACAATAAAATAGTATTAATTAATAGTATTTAATGCTACTTTATTCATAATGATATTTTTCAATTTGTATATACATGTGGCCCGTATAATATGGATCTAATTTCGATCCGGCTCGTGTCGCGAAAAGTTTGGACACCTCTGGTTTAAATGAAGAAAAAAATTCAATGTATAAAATGTACAATTAAAATGCAGGTAAATACAGGAATTCATTTTTGCGATAACAGTCGCATATTGTTGTAAATTATTGTAGTCATTGAAATAATCGGTCTGGATTTTTGATGAATAATTAAATACCATCTCTTTTTTTGTCCAAAAATAAACAAGTTTCCAATCTATCACAGTCACATATAATCCTGGTTCTTCACAAGATTTCTTAAGATAAGTCCTGGTGACCCGATCCTCAGCTTCCCAGGTGTCTTTTCAGTTTTATTCTTTCCTTTAATGCCTACCAATTAGGGCTCTTTTTTTTTTTTTTTTTTTTTGATGGCGAGATGAAGAGTTCTTGCCATTATGCCTACTTCTCACTAATAGCCCGAACACCTATGTGTTGGCAACGAAATGTACAGAGGTCCAAAAATGTATTAGTTCGTAACAACCTAAATGCTATGCGTTAGGGAAAGAATAATTTTCTTCGGCTTATTACATGCAGTAATCATTGACAACAGAGGCGTAGATGAAAAGGGGTAATAGGTGTACGATAGGGGACTTACGTTAAAAAGGGGACATGAAGAAATTTCGCATAATTATTTTCAAATAAACGGCTATAAATACCTAGCTAAGACAGAGTGAAGTTCTTGGGAGGGCAGGGGAGTCTGATGTTAAAACTAAACGTTAAAATGATGTTAACGATGTTAATGATGTAAACGTTAAACGATGACGTTAAAATGAACCCCCTCGGAATATTCATATTCACAAAACTGCATTTTATAATTGCTCTATTGATTGCTTTAATCACATTGATCATTAATTGTTAATATGGCACTTACTATGTCTATTACTATTTTCGTTATAATTAATTAATTAAATATCATTATAATTAAAAGTTATAATGAGGCGGGATAGCTTGGTTGGTAGGGCTGATTCACAGGTGGGACTCGCTACTTTCTTAGTTCGAGCTCCACCGACCGAATATCCTAGCATAGAAAACATCAGGCCATTTCGAAGCACATTAATATTGCTTGCTGGATATTTCAAGCAAACACTGCCTGTAATTCCTTGATTGACACTAGAAGATGAAATAAATCCTTGCCTAAAATACTTTATTTTGCGGTGAAGCGTAAAGATGTTGCAACTAGCTATGAATAGGTGCCTCCAGCTGCAAAACATTAAACTAGTTAAGATTTTCTCATAACAAATGCCAGAAATTGGGAAAGGTATGGTGACGGTCAGTTTGATTTCAGTAAAGTTTTCATCACCTCATAACTTCTGTGTTTTAGTAAAATCTAAGAAGTTGAAAAGATGCTTTTCAATATTCAAACCAATTAAAAAAGTCATTACTGGCTGAGAGAAAGAGCTATTCTTGTGACCATGACTAAAACCATTTATGGTCTTAACAATAATATTTAGTTTAACATTCAACTCGAGGCAATCACATATAAGACCATCGTCGACATTATTATGGCAGCAGATGCAACGGTTAGTTATACAACAGAATTTTTCAATTTACTCCATCTGTCAGGGATGCCAAAAATTGCAATTGCAAATCGGTGTGCCATTTTTCAAGTAAAACTTTACAACGACCGTGGCTTGCAGTAAAAATAATAATGATGATAATGAGCAAAGGAGAAGAAGCGACTACTTTTCAATGATGAAGATTTCGCAATTCTTCAAATTCCTACGATTCCAACAAATTTGCCATTTAAATTTAAAAGACTGCAATATCCAATTCGATTGGAGTTTTTAATCACCATTAACAAAGCTCTGGGATAATCTTCTGAAATAAGTAGTTTGGATCTAGATATGGATTCTTCTCACATGGGAAATTAAATATCAAGTGTTCTGTGGTCGATAAACCTAACAATTTCTCTATGTGCACAGACAATGGAGCAACAAAAATTACTGTATATCCACAAGCATTGCAAAATTAATCATATTAGAAACATGCGCTTTCCCTTTTCTTTTAAAACCGGACTGAGCAGTAGAAACGCCTGGCTGGGGAACAGCTAGTTCATTTATAAATGTAAAAATTTTACTACCGTCTTTTCGTTACAGCTTGTATTCCCTCTTTTTTATTTTTTTTACTTATACATTCATTATAAAACCTGAATGACAGCAATGTGAATGTGAGGAAGTTTCTATTGTTGTCTGGCCAGCAATATTTCCAGACCCAGTGTGTCAATGCTATACACAGTGAATTTTTACTAAGCACTAGCTATTACCCGCGATTCTGTTCGCGTGGAAATTTTGATGTGTATATATAAAAAACTATCAAATAAGGACAAATAAAAAAATTAAACCTAACCTAAAAACGATACATTTAAAAGTATAAGCATATACAATAAATATATAATATAAATGCAATTTAATAACAGAAGCTCACAACTAACGTAAAAATAATTAATTGACATTGTATACCAATATAGAACAAAACAGCAAATCAAGTCCGTATTTCTTTAAAATCAAATCCATTTTATATCTAGATGAAGATTGAGATACCTACAACAGTAATTTTTAAACTTTTAATTTAAATGAAAACAGTTGTTACTGCGCGCAAATGCAGTTGATGCCAAGACAATCAAGCGCGAACTTTCAACGTCAGTTGGCGTAACGCGTAATTAGAAATTTTCTATTTCCTTTATTCTTTCTTTTAATTTAAAAGAACTTCAGAAGGAATCCGAAAGATCAATTAATTAACAACATTTGATTTTAAATGCGTCAAACACAAAGAAAATAAACAGAATCGTTTGAAATAATCGGTCGAAATTCTTCTAAGCCTAACCTCATTTCTATTGGGGAAAAAAACTGGAGCCTTACTCATCTTTGGCGGGATTTTGGCCTCAGCCTTTTATGACGAAAGTTAGTTTTTAATTAATAAAAAATGAACCACTCAATGAACCGGAATAGAAAGTGGCCTATGTTCTATTGCTGAATATAATCTATCTTTGTGGTAAATGTTATTCAATTCTGTCCAGCCGTTCTGGTGTGATTGAGTAACGAACATCCATCCAAATTTTCACATGTATAATGTTAGTATAGATATACACAAGTTTAGTCTTATTTATGAGTTTGACATTAAGCATTCACACTAATTCACTGAGAGGTGCATGAGCTCACTGCAATAGGCTTTGAAAAATCAAGCGTATTAAAAAATGTGAAATATTTTACTCTTAATAAACCTATTATAATGCCTGGGATTTTTGTAGTAACTCAGATGTTCAAAATAGCCGAAATTATGTATAAGCTGATCCACACGACTTCAATATCTGAATATAATTAATTCTGTCATGGGAGTAATTAATGTGAATAGCGTTATCTAAAACAAATATACGTCGAAACTAACTCGAGTGCTTAAGAAACAATTCGGCACAACAGAGACAGACAGAACAAAGCTTTTTGGAATTCTTTTATCAGTTGCAATTTTCGCTTTTATCAGACCGCGCTTATCTTTAGACTTTTTTTTTTACAACGATAAGTTGATTAGCGAAAATACTTGAGCAATAACTAAGTCAAAAGGATACTCTTTCAACGATTTTGATCTCTTAGAATACAATAATTTATTTTAAGTATGTACATGTACAATGAATTACACCGATATAAATAACGAATTAAAATAATTAAATGTAAAAAAACACAAACTTTAAAATTGCTTCTCATCAAAATCTGAGGCACCGATCAAAAATATAGAGGTTCCCTCCCATAACTGTTATTTTTCAATAGAAAAGAAAAGGCAGGGTATCGAAGTACGAGTTAAGATTTCTATCAGAATGAGTCAAGCTTTATCAGAGAAAATAATTGATTATACTTGAACTAAACAAATAAAAAACTCTAACAAATAAATAGATAAACAATGACTTCAATGCCTTTCGTAAATAGAAAATGCCCAATACACTTGTGTTACTATAGTGTTACTTTTTAAATGATATTTTTGTAGTCTGGTCTTTTTTCACAATGTCTTTGGTATTAAAAACACTTATTTGGCCATCGTTGGTTTTATTTTCTTTTACGATTTTAGAATTATTTTTTTACCATCAATTTAGCTATTTCTTAAACTTTTCTAATCAATATTTTGAAACAACTCTCAGAATAAGGAATCCATTATCTCTGTCTTAAGGCTGTCTGCTTAATAGAGGAGCATTTATTTCACAATGTGTTATCATTAAGTTTAGTTCCAAGTGTAATTAGTTACTGTTAGAGATTCCAATCCGATGTCCTATTGGAACTTTTATGAATTCTTAGACGTCACAAGTCTTCCAATATCTGGGCCATCCGAGTCTGTGTTCTCGCTAAAGTGAGCCAAGTCTCGCCAAGTGCATTATATCATTTATGATTAAAATTAAAAGTTTTTAGCATTAGAGAAGATGACTTTGTTCAAGAACTTGCCATCTTGTATGAATATTGGAAATGGATACAAACGGCATTTTGGGTTCCAATAAAAAGTTGTCACAATTACATTTGGTGAGAAATCACCAAAAAAAAATAATTCAATTTTCAGTAATGATTTTGGACCATACATTAATTTTCAGTCTAGCCTTTACTTTTCCATCCTGATATAATAAGATGTCTTTCATCAAAATTTACCGAAATAATGTTAAGAACATTGAACTATTCGCCGAAATTTTGCGGGTATTAACAAGAAAAGTTAGTCATGTCAATGTACTTTGATCAATACATCTCATCACCAAAAGATAACATATTATTTTAAGTACTCAGAAATGGCAAAAATAATTGGCAACGAAATCTGGCGATGATTAGGCAGTTTGGAAAGTTCTTTCGATATACATCTCTAATTCAGTCATGTCGACTGGATTTTTTTTATTGAATGATTGTTCATTCAGTAAATTTAACATTATCTTATATATATTTAATTTTCTTAAATTGACATCGAAACAGCTTAATTTGTTACGATTAGTTTCGATTTATTCAGTTATGAAAAAAAAAAAAAAAAAAAGAATATCTAGCTTTGCAATTTTCCGTCGAGCGTTCTATTCCTAATTTTGCATCCACATACACGTTTCATATAAATCGGTTTCTTCTGTTCCCGCCCCTCCGCCCTCACATCCAGTTTTCCGAAGCGGATAATTTTGATAATAAATTGATAGTTAATGCCAGATATCTAAGGATCGGACCTTTCCAAAGAGATTGTCATCGTCCTGGAAATTAACTAGTGGGAAATAACTGAAATTAACTAGTGGGAAATAACTGAATAGTTTCCATCATCCTGGAAATTAACTCAATGGTGAATCACAATCAGCTTTGTTTACACTGCTTAGTTCTTAGTTAAGTCAGATATCAGATAACCTGAGATTTAACCATATTATATTATGTTTTATATATACACTGAAATGACAAAAGTCATGGGATAGCAATATGCAAATATACAGATGGCAGTAGTATCGCAGCGAAAAAGTATAAATGTGCAATTCGTTTTCCAGAGCTTTCATTTGTGTTCAAGTTATTCATGTGAACAGGTTTTTCGTGATTAATGGCGGCCCGACGAGAATTAACAGACTTTGAACGTGGAATGTTAGTTGGAGCTAGACGCATGGGTTGCGGATACCGTTAGTGAATTCAACATTCCGAGGTCCACAGCATCAAGAGTGTGCCAAGAGTATGAAATTTCAGGCATCACATCCCATCATAGACAGCGCAGTGGGCGATCACCTGCACTTAACGACCGAGACCGCCGACGTCTGTGTAGAATGGTCAATGTTAATAGACACGCAACACTTCATCAAATAACTGCAGGAATCAATGTGGGACGTACGAGGGACGTGTCCGATAGGACTGTGCGGCGAAATTTGTTTTCCTTGGGCTATGACAGCAGAAGACCGACTTTACTGACAGCACGACATCGCCTGCAGCGACTCTCCTGGGCTCGTGAGCATGTCGACTGGTCCCTAGACCAGTGGGAAAACCGTGGCGTGGTCAGATGAGTCACGATTTCAGTTGTTACGAGCTGATGGTAGAGTTCGAGTGTGGCGCAGACCCCACGAAGCCATGAACCCAAACTGTCAGCAAGGCACTGTTCAAGCTGGTGGTGGCTGCATAATGGTGTGGGCTGTTTTTACATGGCATGGACTCGATCCTCTGGTGCAACTGAACCGATCATTGACTGGAAATGGTTATGTTCAGCTGCTTGCAGACCACTTGCAGCCATTGATGGACTTCACGTACCCACACAACGATGGGATTTTTATGGATGATAATGCGCCATGTCACCGGGCCAGAACTGTTCGCGATTGGTTTGAAGAACATTCCGGACAATTCCAGCGCATGATCTGGCCACCTAGATCGCCCGATATGAATCCCATCGAGCATTTATGGGACATCATCGAAAGGTCCGTTCGTGCCCAAACTCCTGCACCATCCACACTTTCACAATTATGTACGTCTATACAGACAGCATGGCTCAATATTCCTGCAGAGGACTTCCAACGACTTGTGGACTCCATGACACGTCGAGTTGTTGCACTTCGCCGGGCAAAAGGAGGACCGACACGATGTTAACAGTCATCCCATGAGTTTTGTCACTTCAGTGTATATATGTGTATTATATATATATATAATGCTAACTCTTCCACTATTAACATGTGAAGTACAATTAAATATGAAAAAAAAAAATGCTCAATAATATTGTTACAGTTTTTGTATTTAAAATGTGTTTATAATGCTAAATTATGT
>JAPMOQ010037954.1:120543-137013 GCA_026543055.1 Argiope trifasciata | reverse complement strand
ATTTGGCGACATTTGGCGACAAAATTGGCGAAGTTGGCGATATTTGTTAACTTCCGGTTCCAGAAGTTTCTTTAAGTTTCTAGATGAATCTACTATTTTGGGCCCAGACTATATAAGGCGGACCGGAAAGGCGAGAGGGGGAGTTCGTCTGATGATTTCGTGAAGTGGAGACGTGGGCTCGCAGCCGCTGATATTTTAGGGTGATTCCGTTGTGTTTTATGCCGAAGAGAGTACGAGAGCTTACGGCTCTGATTTTGATCTGTTTCCTGCTGAATCAGTGTATTGTTTTGTGTTGCTGTTGTGTTGAACTTCTGTGACTTCGGCTGTTGTTTTTGACTCTCAGAACTTTGTATTCTTCATTGTGCTGTAAATAAAGAGCTTTATTTTTCTAATATCGCTGCTCTGCTTAAGAAGCCTATTCAATTCACGAACCCACAGAGAAGTTTGTAACAATATATTTGAACACTTAAGAAAGGGAAATAAAGCAAAAGGGACATTTGCTTTAGCTTCACTTCCTTCATAGAGCATTTAGTACTGCGAAGATTAACTAATTCAGGCAGGGAGGGGGCGGAAAAGCTGAGGAAAACTTGGCTACAAATCCAAGAAATTCATAATGAGAGTTAGCATTCGGACATATTTATTGAATTATTATATCATCCAACGAGATGTGAAAAAATGTGAGCGATTTCACAGTGAACTTCACCGGTCAAGGGATTACTTAACTCAATTTTAAGTTCTCAAAAAGTAGAGAAAACCTTCTAATACATAAAAATAAATGGCTCAGTACTAGTTCAAGACCATAATTAGAACTAACAATTAAATGGAAACTTACAAGAGTTTTGGACTATTTTTTAAGGCCCTGACAATTTTAAATCCATATCAAATAAATCCATTAAATTCTTATCCATCATACTCGATTCTCTTTTCTTTGTAATTCCTAAAGCATCCATTTCACACAAAATCTAAACATCTTCAGTGTAAATGAGGAATGCTTCCAAAGCAGCAGGAGGTCTACTATTCGCCTGTGGCCGTTGTGGAGAGAAACTAAAAATCGTATAGACAGAAATCTTATGTTTTATTTTTTGAAACCGAAAATCCGATTACCTTCCAAACGGTCTCCGCGCCAATCGAGATGCCAATATTCATGCGACTTTCATAAGAATCGGCAGATGGCAATCTATACAATTGCATTATACTTTTCACTTTTTTTTATTAGGGGTATGTATCGGCCACCTGCTGTCAACATTTCTATTCTAATCAGTTACTTAGAGCCGTGTCTACTAACAAGATTCACTTCAGCGAGGAATCATTCATCTATTTTTTATGTTTTAATTTTTAGTTTTATAATAAGCTGATGCTTTCAGATATAGTTTTAGGCTTTTTAATTGATTGCATGTTCTCATTGATTAACAGGCAAAGACAGAATTTTGAGCTCCAATAGAATTTGATACTGAAAAACTTTTTTTTCTCACCCTACATTATTGCAGAATCTGTTGCATGCAAGAACACACGATGCCAAAACTGTAATCTATACAAGGACAGCAAAAGATATGAAATGACAGATGAAAGACATAACAGTTTCATTATCTATGTATTCTACATTATCTACGTAGGAAAAATTCATTCAAATATATTATTTTAATAAGAAAAAAAAAGTATACGTTTTTTTTTAATACTTTAGACACTTTAAAACTTTATGACTATTATTCGAAATTTTCCGTTTACTGAAAATTACTTTCATTTTATGCTGAATTATATGAATGGTATCTTTTCCAAATTGAAATTTACAGAATTCCAATTGAAATGTACTCCTTTCTTATAAGCATAGATTAAATTTCATAAGTTTTAACGAAGACGAACAAAAAGAAAAATATAAAACAATACAAAATTTTGAAAGTTCACCAAACAGCATTTATTTATTTATTATATTTCAAGTTCATCATCAATAAAACCACTATTCGGTTCATTTAGGTAAATATAAATATGTTATAGAAAAAAAATATTTTACTGTTTTTTTTCTATGACATATTTATAGACTATCATGCTTTATCGAGATTTTTTTTATTGCGTTTCCTTTTTTACAGGGATCTTTTTATAATACATTACTAAGGGTAAGTTACGGTGAATTGAAGCTTTGATCAAACAATTGACATGAAAATTAACTTATTACCTTCATTTATGAAAAATCACAGTTGCAACTTGTTTCATAAACAAACTATAAAGATTTTAAGATTGAACTATTTTGAAGTGCCAATATAAGAGTAAGAGAGAGAAGTTGCCCCCTCAAAGTTCAAAATTTTCCGGCTCCCGAATCCCTGAGGCTAAAAGCATATGTGGCCTAAGTTCAAAAATATAATACAATTTTTCTTCCTATTCAATTCGACTAGTTCAGATGCCGAGACGGCACTTGATCAGAAAGTTTTCTTTCGCAAGTTCCTGCTACATTTGAATACCACGGATGTAACGTGCACATAGTTATTCAATAAAATCGGTTTTCGAACAAGGGATCTTCCGATCTCGTATTCACAATTGGCTACCAAGTTGGACAAATATAATTACAGAATGAAGAGTGAGAATATCAACAGAAGTCAGCTCAACCGCATCCTTCACAACTTTTTTTTGAAAAAAAAAATTGTAAAAAACCCTTACATTTTTATTTTATTTTGTTATTAAACACAAGGAAACGAAACACAACAAAATATGTCGGTTTTAAGTTGAATTTTTTAATTTTTTATGAGTGTAACAGCATTTAGTTTTAATATTAGTTATCTCGGACGAGTGTAAAAAAAGTTAAAAATTAGTCTTCATATGATAGTTTTTGAAACAAGGGACAACACAAAGTGATACTTAACATTCTGTATAATGGTATCTGGTCTCTTTTCTTACTGGTTAACCTCTGGAATCCTTTTTACGGGAGTACAGAGTACACTGTTTTGTGGATAAGATTTTTTTTCCCAATATAAGGAATTACTAACCTTCATAGTCACTATCTGAAAAATCAACGCTTTCGCTATCTTGAATCTTTGCCATTATTTTACTTTTTTTCAACGCAACTATCCTTTTTTCATACATTACTAACCGACAAGCAGATGTACACTATGGAATAAGGAAAACACGTGACCAGTCCAGCCAGAAGAACCACGAAATCAAAACAATTTGACAAACTACCAATCAAAGCTGAATATTTCCTTTCATTTCTTCCAGGCCGAGTAAAAGCGTGGTAAAACAAATCTTACTGACAAATTCTGCTTCACCAGAGGTTTTTCGGGATAATAATTTACTGTAATATATACATACCCGAGATAACTCGAGATAATAAGGAAAGCGGTTATAATCAAAACTGGTAAAATAATTTGCCCTAAAGGTTAAAGGCGCAACGCTTGAGAAGCGATCGGATGGAAGCCGCCACCGAGAGTAAGCGTGGGCGAAATTTTTAATTCGCATTTACCGATGAACTTTTGCACTTCAACATTCATATGTTTGGATGCAGTTCTTTATTTCCCACGAGCCTCTAACGCAAACATGATACAGTGACAGACATGGCAATGATAGTATACTCCCACAGTTGGGCAACAAGTAAAAAACAGATTTGTATTTCTAATCAAGCTACAAATGACGAAGCCCAAGTCGAAGCAAAAAAAATGACAGTTTATTATTGTGAAGAGCTGGAAGATTAGCATATATGCGCTATATTCTCAGACTATACAATCCACGAACACCAAAAATAAAGAATTCTAGAACATTAAAGGAAACTTGAAAAAAGCTAAAGAGAACAACTGGATCAAATTATATTGGGTTAAGACCCACATTGGAATATACAGAAACGAGAGAGCAGATGAATATACAAAAAGTTTGCACAGAAGGACCGAATATATATTGTAATCCCAAAATCATTAAAAATGTTAAAGAAAGAAATTATAAGAGAGATGATTATGAAGTGGCAGAATAGATGGACAATATCGTGCAAAGGATGCATAACACATGAATTCATACAAGAAAAAAAATTATAAGAAGACTATTTCACCCGATGATAGTACAAACTATACCGAGACAAAGATTTTCTCAATACTTTTGCAGATTCGGAAGGATGAAAATACATGTATATGTGGAGAAATAGGCCTGATTTAGGGCAGATAGACATTCCACATAACAGAATGCGCGGAACTCAAAGAAATAATTGGAAGAATCATTAAGGATAGTCATTTTAACTCAACATTAAAATACCTTGGAAAAGTAAAAATAATAAAATAAATTGTGTTAAAAATTTCTAACCTTTTATTACGCTTGAAGATTCTTTGAACTTCTTTTGGCCATTATTTCCTTATGGGAAAATTTGAACAGCTAATGATCATACTAGCCAGTCTGAATAATCCATATTTATAAGGCTTAGTATCTGTTAATGGGGGGGAAGAGTTCTGATTGTAATAATATATATCTTTTTAAAGAATTTCGATTTTATTTCGGAGAATAATTATACAAGAATTAATTTTACAGAATTAATTTGCAACTGTTATTTCATTTTGTTATAGCCTAGTTAATTTTTACTGGGCGCTTCATCGCACATTTTTATCGCCTCTAATATGAGTACTTTTCATGACAACTGAGCTTCGGCATTCCATGCATACCAGATTTGCTGTCAATAAGACTTTATAATGTCATCCCCATTGGACTTAAATATGTATTATCACATCCATCTATCATCACGGAATAATAATGATATCAACAGCATACATATTTATAATGGCGGATTTGATATTGCATTTCAAATAATGGCTGTTTTTACGACCTAATAAGGAAATGAACAAATGGAATGGGGGTAGGCAATCATAAACGAGAATTCAAAAAATATCTAGAAAAATGAGGTAAAAAAACTTACCTGATAAAAGCGCAAATGGCAGGAATATCCTGAACAAGCAGAATATTGTAACTCGTTTCACGTCCATTTTTGCCAAATTAAGAAGCTTTTCTTTTTACGTGCTAGCAAGTTGATTCATTCTGGAAAAAAAAAATGAAGGTATGTAAGTTCGATGAAATTCAGAATAATGATCATTATAAGCTGCGCAACTTTTAAGTTTCATTTGTCCACCACAAAATGAATTTTGCACAAGCGGTTAAAAAACACTGGGAAACTTAATTTGAAATGAAAGCTCCAGTGAAAACAAATTAAAAATACCTGAATTCGTTTCATTAGATCTTCTTTGTTAGAAAATTGCGAAAAGTATAGCTTCAGAATGCATAATTTAGAGATTGACTTATTTATTTCAATTTTATTAACAATTTAAAATTGTAAAAAATTTTCATTTAAACAAGACACTATTCGTTTTACTTAATTTGATATATCGTGTATGTGTGTTACTCGCAAATATCAATCCACTGAATGCAACACGTGTTTTGCTGTTGTTTCTAATCCCAGGTGGTATAGCTGCGCTATACCACCTCCATGAAACCAAAGATCTCTAAAAAGTACAAAAGTAATAGCGGATCCCTTAAAATCTCAAAAATAGTAAAATTTTAACATTTAAAAATATGATTGGGGGAGACTTGATCTGCCTCGCACCAAGGACATTTTGTAAAGATCTTCCGTCCGTGTTGAAAGGTGAGGAATTGGGATGGTTGGTTAATTCCAAAAGTAGGCTATACTGAGCCAATCCTATGGCTTGAGATGGCACCAAGTGAGAAGTTAAAATATTTAAGGTATATTTTTAAAAAAGTCGGAAAAAAGCAGCAACCAAAACGAAAGATCAGTAAGGCAAAACAAGTTCATTGTTGAAGAACAGCTATATAAAATGATAAAATCCAATAGCCTTTAAGAAATTAAAAATATACTGATGGGGAGATTCTCCCACAAATTCTCGCAAGTTAAGTGAAGTCGATTTAAAATATGTTATGCAATAAAAATTAAAGTTTGGGCACTCAGCTAGGATATGCGCGACAGTAAAATCAACATTACATGAAAGGCATTATGTGCCCTCACCGAATAATAGGTGTTTATAAGTAAAAAGTGAGGGATTTAGTGTGTCCACTCAAAAAACGAGAGAGAGCCATTTGCTGTTTTCTAGAGATTTCAAGACGGTGACACGAACCGGGACTCTTGCCAAAGTATCAAGGTTGAGCAGGCGGGACTCTCGAACGAGCACTCGATCCCATATTTTTGATGGAGAGGTTTCAAAATAAGTTAGAGTTGCATCACAGTGAAATATGTCAACTGAGGTTGTCTCAGCTAAGTTCTCCACCGTCTCATTACCATTTAAACCAACAGGTGAGGGGACCCACTAGAAGTGTATAGAGTGCTCCGCGAAGAGCCTCGCAATAAGGTCTAAGATATTCATGCTAATCTTGTCCCCACTTTCTGTCAATATGAAAGGTGCTGTATGGAGGTACGGCTGTCCGTAAAAATCTAAATAACCCAGAAGACAATTTCAGCGGATGTGTCAATATATTGAAATCCCTGATAGATTAAAATAAGTTCGGGCATCAATATAGAACAGTTGTCAGGATTTCTTATCAAAATATCAGTAGCTCCTTCAGGAGTCTCAATGTGCACGCCACTACCAGAAATGCCACCATCTCCTTTACTGTCATCAGAGTACATTTTCAGAGCCGAGGATGAAATGCTATGAATTGTCTCCAGAGTCATTTGTCAAGTAAATTCAGGTAACTCTGACTTTTTGCTAACCTTGGCCAAGAGATCAGTATGGAAATGAATTCGATCAGGGTCAAAATTAAAATTCCAATAAGGCTTTAAGGAAAGTGGTTCCACGTCTCCAGAAGGTAGACAAATCTCTTTTGCAAAGGAAAAAGGATTGTGTTTCATTAAACTCTTATCATTATATTATGAATGAAGATCAGAAGAAGTTCTGTGATGATCATTATCAGCTAAAAAGCTTGTTATAATATTTTGAAAAACGGTGATTTCTTTTCAGGCGTGTGTTTTCGTAATATTTTATTACAAAATTTCTTGAAAAATAAAAGTAAAATAAACCAAAGTTCTCATTGTTATTTAACTTCTTCAAAAAAGAACTGAAAATGTATGCATATTTCTCATCGTGCGTTTTGAAGAAGGACCTGATATATGTAACAAATGCATCGGTTATGCATTTTGAACATAAGAAATTTCTTTATTCTGAGAAAGAAAGAGAAAATTCAGGCATCCTAAATAGAAATCGGCGTCACAAAATTTAGTAAGTTAAGATCGATTCAAAATACATAATTCATTTTGCGAATTGGATTTTTTAAATTTCGATGAGTCATCAAATTTAAAGAAATGGCTTGCATTATTTTCCTTAAGTAATGATTGTTTTTTTTTTAATTTATGAGGAAGCAGGTATTTTGCTATAATTTAGGCGATTTCAGAATGAATTCCGGCATTTTATATTTCCTGGTCTGATCATAGATAAGGGTCTCACTCTGAGTGTGTGTGTGTGTCAAATTTTTCTCAAAAAATATTAAAACAACTTTAAGAATAGAGCCACGTATTTATTTTTTAAGAATATTAATTCACAGGTACTTGAAACGACATTCATTACATCCATTTCTCACTTTCATAAAGTTATTCAAAATCATTCTCTGGGCTCAATACAAAATTAAAGGAAATTTACTATAAAAATAAGAAATCTACGAGCGCAAGTTTCAAGTGAAAGCATTATTTTTTAAGTCATTATTTGTCATAATTTAACCAGTTTAAACCGGTTGGAAACAATCACGGAGCTTCTATCTATAAGTCTATCTTTCTATCTGTGTGTATATATATATGATCAACTTTTTAACAATAAATTCTTAAACATATTATTTTATATAGAATTCCTATGAAAACAATTTTCTGATTTCTGAAATCACAAAACAGCTTCATAATAGATTAATCTTAGAAATAGGAGTCAAGTCCTTGAATGTTTCCCACTTAAGAATGAATGAATGAAGAGATATTTCCCTATTGGGGGAAAGACAAAATACTTTTATGAAAACTGTTATTAAACGCGAGTGAAGTTTTTAAAACATATTATAAATATTAAATTATTTAATTTCCTCCGAAAAAAATTACATTCCATAAAAATAACAGCCATGATGTCACAGTTCTACGTCAAAACCTTTCAAAAACGCATGTGCTGTCAAAGAAGCACGCTTGATGATAAAGAAATACTGGTAAAAGAAGGTTATATATATATTAAAAGACAGAGTCATTTATTGTTGGACAGAGTCATTTATGCTTTATTCATTGCCTACGCGATTGCAAGCTTGAGTTATTTTTTGCCTTCAATTATTCATAACCCCCTAACGAAAACAGGATCATGTTCTCACATGATAATAATCAACATTTTCATCAATGACAACTCCAGCGATGAAGTACCACAGGCAGCCTCACTCTACTTCTACTCATCTAACAGGTATAAAAGGTTCTTGAAATCAAAAACTTTGTTGGAAATTCTTTTTAAAAACATAATATATAATACAAAAATTTGAAAAATATTTTTTTGAAAATTGTTTTGACTATTATATCTTCCTTCATATAACTAGTCGCCTTCGGTGACCTGCTAGCAAGCCCATATTATTAACTTTTTAAGCTATTAAACGATTCATATGAAATATATATATTTTAAATTATATCTAATTAAAAATTATATAAATAGACTTAAAATGTGAATTTAAAATATGAACAAAATAGACTTAAAACTTGAATTTAATAGAATCAATTTGTAACAATTATTGTGGACATTTTTGTGCCCACACCATGAAGCATAAGAGGAAATGAAAAGCTCATTTCTGAATTAATTTCCAAATAAGTAGCATATTTGTTTCATCAGCCAACAGTTTCATGAAGCAAATGCTTAACAAACATTGTACGATATTTTTGTTGGTCTAATGGGCATTTTTAGTTATTGCACTTTCTGTGAACATATGTGAAAATATTTCCATCGTTGAATAAATTATGCAAAGAATGAGAGCATCAAATTTTAATGCCTATAAAAATTCAGCTTAAAATTATTGTTCTTGAGTTAAAAGGTTCAAAATCAGTTTAGTTACGGACATTTAATAACACGTTTTTTGGATTTGACGTGCTATTTTTGCCTGCATTCCTTTTAAATACTAATTCCATCATCAATGGTCACTCTTTTGATCTTGCATACAGTTTTGTATGTTTTAATCTTTTGGAATGACTAATAAGAGCCTGTTTTCTCATATTATTTAGACTTATCTTTTTCTTCCACAGTGAGCAACAAAAGGATTTTGTGGAACTTCTTGAACCCATGCAGTAAAATCAGGATTGAATTTTTTATCCGTATACATTTCGAATTGCATATGTATTTTAAGCACGTTGTTTTTTAAAAAAATATTATTCTGCTTTGAACAAGGTCACAGTTTCTCAAATAGACAAACCATTCAATAAATTCAAACGTGGTAGCCTAAAAATCACCGTGCTGTTTCCACAGATTGAATATTGCTTTTTCCCCCAAGAGAAATGTATTCCAATCTTTAGCGGGGTTACAGAAGTCACGCGCATGCTCATTGACTGAAAATTGGAAATCTCAAAGGAGGGACAAAAAAAAAACCCCTCTTAAATTGAAACTGGAATAATCTATATGGGAAAAAAAGGGAGAGAGAGTAGAAAGGGATGAGTTTCCGCACATTACAGAATCATTAATGGTATTGTTTCGTTTTTGGAAACTACGACTATGATTTTTCGCTTCTGCAATTTTTAGAGATCGGAATTTTCAGAAAAAATAACTCGGAACCTTAATTTTGGGAAAAAAGTCAACTCCGTACCTTAAAATTCCCTGCATTTTCCCGGTTCCTTGCAAACATTATTAAAGACTTGCCATCTTGCATCAATGCATTCACGGAATTCCTCACCAACTTTAGTTTACAAAGATTCATATATACTTAACTTTATGATGTTATGAAAAAGTTCAATAGCTTTTCCAAGAAATGTTTCTCCCCGTGTTTTTGACCCAGCTGTTTGCTGCTTCGACACATAAAATGTTTAGTGCTTGAACAGCAGTGATAAAATGCTACAATGACTCCAGATTGCATACTTTTAAGGTTATCAGGATTGCTAAAAGTTGCAATCCCATAATTGTTTGGTATTTTGTCGATGAAATTATTTGTTCCTTGCCTTTGTTGATTTTTTTTCCTAGTTTTCGGAAAGAAATTCTAATTTGCAAACGAAAGCGAAAATAAAACTACAATATAAACAAATGCTCCAGCAAAAGAAAATGTTGCTAATTCATATCTAGAAATGGCGAAAATAGGTTCAAAAAGGATATGGCTATGCATTAATAAGATTATAAAAATATTATTTGTAATTTTAAAATTAAAAAAAAACCACACAGTTAAAACTACATTTTACAGCGATTTCCGTTTATAGACTGAGACATCTAATTAGCTTTGTAATATACTCGGCGCTTTTTTTAGTAATCTAAATCTCCACATTTAAATAAAAGGAAAAAAAAATTATTAAAAGATATTAGTAAAAAAAAGTATTTGTACAATATGTCTTAAAATGTCATTTTCAATGCAAGCAGTGAGTAACTTTAAAACAATAATGCAACAAGTAAAATAAAAAGGGCATCCGTCGTGTTTACATCATCAAAATTATACTATCTTAAAACTGCTCAAAGCCTAACGAGTTGATCGCTGGTATGAAAATCGTTCAGTTGAGAAAATACTGAACTGAATTTCATTTACTCAAAGACGCGAGTAAATGAAACTCATTTATGTGCTTTTTTATGTACTAATTGTACATTTTGACTTCGTCGGATCACAAAAAGATGTCATTTTTCTGAACTAAACGCCCTAGCAAATCAGAAAGTCTGGAGGGGGGAAGGGAGAAATACCCGCTTATTTCATTTGTATTTCGGACACTTTTATAGATCTCCAAATATTTGTGAATGTTTTTTCCGAAAATGTAAAACATGCATAACGAATTCCTACCACACCTAGAAATATATATAAATAAAAATGAATGCTTGTCTGATGTCTCTTATGCGCTGCCGTATAATTAATTCATTTGATTTCGATAAAACTGCGACTATATACTGCTTGTATTTACGGTAAGTTTATAGGCATAAAACAATCAATCTAAAGAAGAAAAAATATGTTCAGATCTATTTACCGCATCAATTAACCATGGACTAATCGCCAAATAAATTGCCAAGGAGACAAGGCAGATTCAGTAAAGATGCTAAATTCAAGCTAGACGTTAATATTTCAGAGCTATGGTACGTAAATGAAATGTAAGTCTTTCTCTGATGTAATAATTTTATTGGAGAGTGTGCTAGAAAGTTTTGGGGTAGCCAATCCTGTAGGCTTTAAATTTAAACTAAACATTTAATAAAATTTTAGAGTTTTTTTTGTAGTAACTTCCGAAAATATTACACTACAAATAATTTTGCACCATCTTAGTTTTAAAAAAATTATCTTTTCAACTTTACGGTATAAATATATTTCCTACGTTTAATCAATTTTAAAAAGAATATATTTTAATCACATTTTCTAATATCAAACTTGACAATATTGACGGAATATTAAATGAATCACAAGATACAGTAAATAGTTTCTTTCATTACCATTCTGAAAGAATACCAAGCATTACAATTCTAAAAGAATACACAAATCTAATATATAAAATTAAATATTTGTTTTTAGAATAGGATAATAAAAACCGAATAAACACTACTTAGGCTTCCCCTTTATATATTCTTCAATTTCGATGAATGTATTCACTGTCGATAAGAAAATCAATATCATTCTTCCTATCATTTTTATTTAAACAAGATAACTATTTCAAATTCAAAACGGTGTTTCCAAGATTATTTCTTCTGCGGCAGAAACGCGCCGGATATCAGATAGTCTATATAAATAAAAATAAATGTTTGTCTGTATGTCTTATGCCCTCCTAAACCATTCATCCGATAGCGATGAAACTCGGTCAGCTTATTGTTTACACCAACGGGATGGTTATAGGCATAGCACAATGATTTAAAATTAAAAAATTAAATTTGAATCTCAACTGCAACTATTTATCAAGGATTAATCTCCAAATAACTCGCCGAGGAGACAATAGATTCTGTAAAAATACCAAATCCAAATTAAATTTTAATATTTTGTAGCTATAGTAGGCAAATGTCTTGCAAATCATTCTCAGACGAAACAACTTTATAACAGATCATGCGAGAAAGTTTTGGGGAAACCAACTCCTAAGGGTTTTATATTTTAATTAAATTGTAACGTTTTTCGCAGCAATCACGAAAAATATTGCAGTACTAATAATTTTGCATCATCTCAATTTTCAAAAATTATCGTTTCAACTTTATTAACGATTTTATGTTATAAATATATCTTCTATGTTTAATCAATTTTGAAAGAAAATATTTTAATCACATTTTGTAAAATTAAATTTGGGGATTCCGAAAGAATATTAAACGAATTACAAGATTTTATAGTTAGTTTCTTTTATCACCATTCTGAAAGAACACCACGTTTTACAATTCTAAAATAACACATAAATCTAATATATAAAATATTTGTTTGTTCATATTTTATATATTGTCGTACCATTCATCTTATTTCGATAAAACATTGCCAAATTATTGATTGATTTCACTTAACATTATTTTTTTCGGCGGTAGCAACGCGCCAGGTACCAGCTATTACTTAATAAAAAGAAATATGATCCCAGAATAAACGAAACTGCTGGTTTTCAAGTCATTAGATCAACTTCGAAAGGGGAACAAGACTTCCCTCAAATATACCAAATAAAAGAAATTTATCAATTTGTATTACTATTATTGATTTAACAATAATTTATTATTATTATAGATTATTTTTTACATGCGGTGAATTTAAAATTTTAAAAAAAAAAAAAAAAAAAAAAAATTCTTTCCACAATAGGGGAATAGATTATTCAAAAAATGGTTTAAAATAATTTGCAATAGATTTGGAATATTAATTTGTTCAAACCTGAATTGTAGCGTTTGATGTTGAAAAAGTGACAATGCTTTAAAATTGGCATGTAGTCTGTGAAATGCGTGGCACAAAAATCGTTCAAAACGATCTATACAGCAGAATCGTTGAGAAAGAACTATCAAATTCCATTCGTAGTTCTTTCGGCTCACTAAAAACGAGGTTTCCGAAATTTCATTTAAAAATTCTAAATAATTAAATACTAACAGAAATTTGATCTTTTTTCACTAATCTCGGAGAGAATTTTGAAAAAATATAATTTTTATAGCACTTAAAAATCTTAAAAAATTAGTTTTTTGGTCATTCAATTATATCAACGTAGATTTGTTTAATATAAATATTAAACAAAATATTTTTATAAATAAATATATACGAAAATATTTTTTTAATTATAAAACTATCCCTCAAAGCTGACCAGTTTGTCCAGATTGATTTTTTTAGGCTGTTAAATGATAAATATATAATGTATGTTTAAAAATTTATTATGTTAAGTGATACGAATGGAAAAACATGAATTCAATTAAATTAGCTGATTGCAAATTAAAAAGCGCACATATTACGAAAAAAACCCCCAGAAGTTATGTTTTGACTTATAGAACTTTACAAACATGTCGACAGTTATCTGTCAGCGATTGAAGCCAAATGAGAGTCTCCTGTTTTGTCCGCAGCGCCAACTATGGCCAAGAGCACGACTTAGCTACTCATACGTCACAAACCTTTTTACGGGAAAGACATCATTCATGCATTTTATTCATTCACTCATCCAGAGATCGTAATTCAGATCTGAATCAGAACGATCACCTCTGAACTAGTATCCCCAGTGGCATTATCGGCGTGGAGAATTTTGTAACCACGACAGATTTATACTTGCGCCAATCACCACACACGAAGATTCTTCGGCCGGCGGGGATAAAACTCGCAACCTAAGGGATATGAATCCAACGCCCTACCAACTAGGCTATGCCAGCTCAGAAAGTAGAAGTGAAATTCTTATTATAGAGCTCAAAGCAAGCAATGGAGTTTTTGGTAGATTTTTGGTGTTTAGAATTGCATCATAAAATTTAAAGCCATTGTTTAGATTGAGAAATAAACTGGATTAAAAATATATTAAGGGAAATAATTGTACAAAAATAGAATTCATAACAATAAAAAAATAATTTTTTGAATCAAGATTATATGAAAACTATTTTTATAAAATATTATTTTGGAAGATACGAACAAATTTCTTACACATCTAAACCAAGAAATCACCAAGATTCCTTGCATGCGTTTGACCGACTTTTCAATGAAAATTCTTCTATTCTCAAACAGATCTACATCATTTATTCTTGAAAAGGGATACACTCTCATACATTCGAAGTCCATATGTACGATTATAGAAAAAATATTTTTTTTTCTTTGAAATTTTTTTATAATTTTTACACAAATATTTTTTTAAGTGACTCGAAAAAGACATTTGATAGAACTAAAATAATCATTTAATCACTGAAGAAATAATGAAGACGATTTGTCCCAATGATGATTTGGGTTGGGACCTAATGATTACAAGAAGAAGAAAAAAAATAGGTGAGTCAGAAGGCAAAATTTTAGGAGAGTCAAACAACTAATAGCATAATCTCTCTTCAGAACAACTAATAGCATAATATCTGTATTAAACCCTTTATTTACTGACGGTACCTGAAAGAACCATTTAAATCTAGCTTATATCTTTACTATATGACTATTTTTGCTGATGGTATTCTAAAGAATGTAACCCACATAACATGAAGTTAATATAAGATAAAAGTAGGAGTTAAAAATATTTAATAATTAAATAAATTACGATATTTCTGTTAATTACATTTTTTCTTGTGTTCCCTCGGACCATTCTGCAAAGGAAACTAAACTACTGATGCAAAAATGAAATTGAAAAATTGATGGCAACATAATTCGGTAAATAAAGGTTAAGCCTTAAATAGTTATTGTTAAATGACTGATATTGCTGACATGCAATAAAAATTAAATACTTTTGAAAAAAAATTAACATTCTCTAATTGAGAGAGGGGGAACACAAGGTACACAGAAGATTTATTACAGGTAATTGTAAATTGCGTATAAACTACGAATTTGTACACAAAAATATATATTTGAATTACATAAAGGCTCAAAGGACTGACATTTTTACAATGGAACGAAAAAACATACCTAGAGATAAGCTGAAAGTCTACTCGTAAGACGCTGAAAGGCGATTGTTTAAAACGACAGTTTCTTAAAAGGCAGGTGCAAGTGACAACGCACTTCGGCAAACATGCATTTTGCAGTAATGTCATCCAGAAAAAAAAATCCAGATGTTTCTTTATTTTGAAGCGTGATGGGAGAGAAGAAAGTACTGCAAAGAATAAAGATGGCAAACAAGCGTATTATATGAAGTTGAGTGTCAGAGGAAGCAAATATTCTGTGACAGCGGATTGAATAATTTCTGATATTCAGATTTCAGATATATATGAGCCTAGATTCTTCAAACCCTCGATATCATTTTTTTAATCCTTATAAAAATTTTCTAAGCAATACTTTATATATGAGAAAGAAAATAAAAGATGTATCAATGCTTTAATGAGTAAAACTTTCTTTTGCTGAATGCATTCTGCAAGTTCGTGAATTTGACAACGATATGTAACGTAAAAACACTAATAGTATAACGCGCCCTATCAATTATCAACTGGGGAAATGGCAAACTAATGGCACATGATACAATATTTTAGGCACACCATCGATCAAACCGGTTTACATGTGACTTCATTTGATATAGCGAACTTGTCCCAATCCGATTGATTGGAAAAACTGAAGATTTAAAATGCAACTGATTAATTTCCAGTCCAGTCTAGTTCAATATGAATTCAAAAATTTAACGAAACAAAGAAACAGTTGGAATGAATTGAAACAGAAAGATAAGCATGCAACACAAGTAAAGTAGTCAGGAATGAAATTTTGGAAACATGGAATTCGATTCCAGACACATTTAACGGTATCGAGAAGCTGACATGCTATTTTAACCATATTTTCATCTACCTATACTTGCGAATCATTATTTTCAGAGACGAATAGCATTACAAAAACTCGCCTAGAAACCGTTTGGTAGATGACTTTCATTCAGCATGCATCCTGAATATCTTAATATAAACTATTTGTCGTCTAATCTGCAACACTAGAAATCACACTAATCTAATGCTATAATACGAGGAATGGTTGCCAAGTCGAAAATCGCCCCAGAATTAATAAACTCCGGTAAACTTGGGGGTCTGGGGTTTTTGGCCACGAGGAATCGATTGGCGCCGGTTTTGAAGCGCCACGGTCGGGCAGTTCGGAGTTACAGATAGGATATTTTCAAACTTTATTAGTTCGCCATCATGGCTACTTAAATTTTCAAGCGGTAACGTGCTGCCATCTATAGCCAATATGGCGAACTAATAAAGTTTTATGTTTATGCTGTTATAGGTTTATAATATGTTTCTTATGTATGTATATATGTTTGGT
>JAPMOQ010037954.1:86877-120143 GCA_026543055.1 Argiope trifasciata | reverse complement strand
AGATTTTGATTCATAAATAACTGTATTTGGTTCATTTCTTCTTGAGTTATGATTGTTTGAATGAAGCACCATAGCGGAAAAATATTCTTTATAAAATGAGTTTTAAAAAGACCGAAACTAGAGTTTTTAGAGAAAGTACCCCCAAAAAAATCCTTTCAACTCTAGAAATATTCCGAATATTGACAGCATCTTGGTATCTTTTGAAAGCTAAGTGATCAGAGAACATTTTGAGGCGATAAAAAAAATATTTTGAACGATTTTTAAAGTTTCAAATGTGTACGTACACGTTAAGGCGATTATCATACTACAATCAACAACACATCCAGTGAGTCCGGAATCAACTTATATCCTTATTGTTGAAGTATAAACTCTAATAAACATAATAGATTTTTTCAGCCATGACGTATGACATCACCGTTTCAGATAGTAGCTTGGCTGGTATTTTCATGATTCTAGTCCACAATAAACTTTTTTAACTTTCGGTAAAAAATTTGAACTCGCAATTTAGAGCTCCCTGAATTCGAAAAAGCCATTTTTCTAAACTGTTATTCTGTCTATGACAAATACAACTCCAAAACGGTTCCAGTTAGATATTTTGTATAGAGTCTTAAAATGCAATTTTCAAATTTCTAACAAGTCTTGAGTAAATATAAAGAGGTAGTCCTGCTGTTCGAATAAAAACACGATAACTAAAAAATGAAGAGAGTTAGATAGATAAGGTTCGGTACACAAATTTAAGATCTACAGTAAAAATACTTATCACATTTCGAGACAAAATCAACAAAGGGTTGACTTTGAGTCGGCCTGTAATTTCTGACACTTGTTAACACGATAAAACGAAAATGCAATAAATATGTCAAATTAGGTACAGAATTTTGTGAATACACGTGCAGTTTTGTGTCTTATTTCTGTTTCAATCGATACAGAAAAATATGATTAAAGCCTAAATTCAATTTTTCAATGCTATTATGGAATGCCAAGGATTAATAGCCAAAAAATTAGCTAGGGATGGCACTCCAGATTCGGTAAAAAATGCTAAATTCAAGCCAGAAATATATTTCATAACTATTGTACCCCAATGTCAGTTCAAGGCTCTCTTCGGCGTGACAAGTTTTATAGAAAGAATGCCAGACAATTTGGGAAAAACCAAGAGTAATGATCAAAATAATATACAAAATGAAATCTACGATGGCATATTTCAAGTTATGTCAAAATATTATTTTTAAGTCATTGTTTGTTTTAATTAGTTTAAGTCATTAAACAGTTTAAACCGGTTTGAAACAATCACGAGACAACAAGATTACGCATGCGTTCATATTTGGAAAAACGGCCCCCCTTATCTGAAAATCGGTCGAGATTTGTTACTTGATGCCATGAAAACTATAAAATCCAACTCGATAGCTAAAAAACGAGCATTTTCAATTTCAGGTAATATTGTGTCCAAAATAAGATTTAGCCACCGTTTATAGGATATTTTATGCTTATTTTTAAAAACCCTATTTTCTTAAGAGAAATTAAAATGAGTGAAAATAATATAAATATTAATTGAAATTTTTGTTTGAGTTTGAGTTATTTTGTGTCAGTAATGTACACATGTAATCTTTATTAATATTTTGATATTGATATTTTTTTTTCTTTTGTTATTTTATAGAAATTAAATAAAATATTTTCCGCTTTTCTTTTCTTTTTTTTTTTTAACAAAAATTTGAAAGCCGGCTAACACCAGTTTTTTGAGAATACTGAATTCGAAAACCGCTTTTTCAAAAAATCGCTTTTTGTATAAGCCTACTTTTATAAAGACTCCGTGTTGTTGGATCACGGCGGGTTTGCAATTCATTAGGCAATTCACAAAAATGGTCCATCAAAAGGTTATCCAATAAACACTGGGAGCACACACACACACACACACACACAAAAATGCATTCCTAAAATTTCGAAATAACCTACCAAGACTAAAATCAAGAACAAAGAAGAAGACCATTTTCAGTTTCATTCCATCCTGCAAGAAGAGCTAATTGAAGAACAGAGCGGGCAGTAATGTTATCAATGACTGAGAGCTCCCGGAAATGTTGCTGAGAATTAAAAATAGGCATTTTTATCAATCCCGAAGAGAAATCAAAAGAGTGCCGAGTAATTCCCTTCTCGTTATTTCTATCGGAAGACGAGTATCGCAATCAAATGAACCGAACTCGTCTAATGACGTCTGGTCTTCTAAAGTTCACGCATGTGATCTAACTATTAGGTTGCAAAATTATCAGGTATTTTTAAACGTTATTGTTGTGACGGGTGGTATTTTTGGAGTCGCGCTGCTGGGGTGTTTGAATTTCGCTAAGGATCGAACTCGCGACCTAACGATTTGAAGTCGCGTAACATATCCACTAGATCAAAGTGATCATCAATGTTTAGTGGCTGGCTTATTAAGATACCTCCACAATACTACTTCCAACAGTGAGTCGCGGAGACACGAACTAATTTTTTAGCGCCAAGCATTATGGCGAACGTGTTTCGGTAGCGCCAAGAGTTATAGCGAGCGAAGAAAATGTTTCGTTAGTGTCAAGCGTTATGGTGACCAAGAAAGTGTTTTTCAGTAGCGTTAAGCGTTGTGGCAAGCGAAGAGCGTGATCATTGTGTGAGGGGTGGTATTTGTGGTTGTGGCGCCAAGGTGGAGATTGAATTCAGCCAAGGATCGAACTCGCGACCTTACGATCTGCAGTCACGTAACATATCCGTTAGACAAAAGTGATCACCAATGCTTATTGCTTATTGGCTGTTACTGGTTTATTAAGATACCACCACATTGTCAGAAATGAACCTCGCTCGTTTTGTTGAAGCAAATCGGTGACAATTCGGACACATTCGGTTTTAATTCCGAGTTCGTGAGGGGCCCAACCAGTCAATTACATACCTTTCCAAGATTTTTCAGATGATGAAAAATTGTCAAAAAGGTTAGTTTCGAAGTTGTCGGTCAGAATTCGAATTGTCAAGATTTCGTCCCCTTCTACAGTTGCCAAAAGTGCCCAGTTGTCAAAATCTGAGGAGCGACCTCTCTCTGGCTTATCTTCCAGGCTAGTGTAGCAGATTTAAAGACCAAGTAGACCATTCCCTACATCGAGTTTCACTGATTATGCCTTCACCAAAAAGTTTTTTAAGATCGCGAAATGACTGCACAGCTTTCCGTCCTTTCTCAAAGTGGTACAGAATAATGTGACGAATATGAATATGATTGTAGATACGTATTTTTATAACCTAAAAAAACATTTTCTTTCATCAATTTATAAAATACAGTAAATTTTTATTAAAATATAACACGTCAAAGAAAAGCCTGATAATTATGAGCCGACCCTACAATTAACGTTCTCTTCTTTGTTATCTCTTAACTGTAGGGGTCTCTCAATAGATAATAAGTGTGAATCACAGGAGGTCACATTCTCCTGTGATGGACGTATTCGTTCTGCACTTGAGAGGAACAAGAAACTTATTTGCTGTAGATAAAACACTATTATTTTCAGAAATCAAATTTAAGCACAATGTACCAACCCCAACTACAAAGTGACTACTCCGCTTTGCCAGAAGATGCAATGAAAAATGTGAATGACCGGACCGCCGCAACAGCAATACAGGCGGGAACTGTGGTTGAATCCTAAGGGCATCTCCAGCCACGGTACAACCCTTCTGGGAGGAGGTATGCCCGGTCACCAACCTTTTTGTGTACCCACAAGGATGAAGAGAACCTTCCACTATGCCGGAAACTTCTCAACTTCATTTACGAGGTACCCCTCGCCGTAGGACGGTACATGGACGGTTGTAATGGCTGAAACTGTCTAGAACCAACAGTATTTTGTGATTTTTCACTACGGCCACTTCATATTTAAAAAATTCTGAAATCTGTTAGAACAATTCAAGATTTCAATATTTTCTCCAATATATCCCTTTTTCGATTCAAAATGATGGCACACGAAGCAGAAGACAAACCAGTACTTCCCCACAGCCAATAATATGCATGGTTACATTAAGTTGTTTTATTTCGTACTAGACGCCTTTGGCGATCAGCTGGTCAGCCAAGAGTAATGGGGTCTAAAATTTTCAATTAAATACTTATGTGCCTTGCTCTCTTTATAATTTCTCTGCCAGATATACTTAAACTTCGAAAGTCACGTAACACTGATTGACTAAATTAATGATATAGATGTTGCAAACGATCATAGAAACCTTTGTCTTGTATTTCTTTTTTAGAAAACATAACATTTAATATTTATTTAATTTCATCCAATCACGTGGTGAATGTTACATTTTTTTTTTTCGATTAAATTTGCAGTCATAGTTGATTTATTTTTTAATTTGAACTTCTGTCAGTATGATTTCAACAGAGCTAATAAAAGCTATTTTTTCCCTTTGCTCGTTCATTATTTATTTTAGAAAATGTCACATATTATATTTCTCTTATTTTATCCAGTCACGTGCTAAAAGTTGCATTTCTTTAGATTTAATTTGCAATGATAGTTGTTTTTTTTAGTTTGAACTTCCGTCAATAGGATGGCAACACGATGATAAAACCTAATTTTTTTCTGACGTGCTCGTGCAGATTAAATTTTATTGTTTTGTCCGAAATATATTGTTGTAAAACATGGTTAAAATATTTCTTTAAAAATTCGTTAAAAAAAGAAGCTTAAGTTATACATTAAAACACTGATACCATTAGAAAGCTAATTATTTAATCTTTAAATTGATGTAAAAATCATGTTTGTGCAATAATATTTTCGGAAGTTATAGCGGAAAATCGTTGAAATTTCGCTTAAATTTTAATTAATTCCAATTCTAATTAAAAATTCGAAAAAAGGGCTCCGAGGTGCGCATTCCCGACCTCCAAGGTATACATGTACCAAATTTGGTAGCTGTAGGTCCAACGGTCTGGTCTGTAGAGCGCCAACACACACACACTGAGCTTTATTATAAGTATAAATTAGGGTATGCCAGCCTTTTCTGCTAAAAATTCCGATTTATTTAATTCAATAATAATGATAAGATACCTTAAGCAATTCATAATTTAAATCGAAACAAAAATGATTTAATCATAGAATTAGTTTCCAAACTAAAAGAAAACACTTGACAGGAATCGGGTTAAACTCGTCATCTCAAAGTCAAGACCTTACTTTCAAGCCGGATAAAAGTAATAGAGTTGAAATTCGCATTATTGTCCGGAAAATATTCCTTACAGGCATCAACAGAATTGAATATATTCAAATTATTTTATATTAGTGGCGAATGTTTTAGTTCTTTTCAAAAAAAAAAAAAAAAACTGTTGAACATAATTAAAAAAGGAATATGAATTTTATAATAGAATTTTATTTATAATTTGAATTTTCAAAATATATATTTTATAATTCTTTATTTTCGAAAATTAAGTCGTTTGTTTTAAACTTCATCTGTTACTTTCCCATGTTATGTAATTACAAAGCCATTTTATATATAATCGTTCGCTTTATAAGCCAGTTCAAGACGGGGCTTTTTTTTTTTTTTTTTTTTTTTTGAAGATTGTTTTAAAAGACCAAAATGTCGAACTCACTGATGATTTGAAATTCATTATTATTGAACACACTGCCCATGTTTTTGGTTCGGAAAATCTTGGCACACATGGGTGCAATCCGTCTCAAATGAATTAAATCCAATGGAAATGTCTCCTTTCTCCATAATTATTAGAGATAAAAAAAAAGTGTATGACATTTTAAATACTCCGAATTTTTTTTGCACGAATATGCGGAGTCTCCATCTCGAAAATTTACTGTCAACTTTTCCAAATCCAGGGTGCACGTAAATGAATTCGAACCTTTTGGCGCTATTAAAATAAAACAAAGTAAAACCTGGTTGTTCCACGAAATTCATAACTAACAGTAGCAGATTTTAATTCAACATATTTATAAGTGTGAGCCTCTCCGGATATTAAAATTTCAATAACCAATCAAACAGGTATTTAATATATATATAACAGATATTCTAATCAACCGAATAGAAACCTCACAATCAATCTTTCATAACATTTGCACTGAAGGATACGCCTTTACTTCATTTGAAGTTATTTTCCCACACAAAACCCACATCTTAAAACTTCCGTTGTCTTATATTTACAATGAAATTCGTTGCAGTTTTATTTATTTAGCAAAGTAGTTCTTGTGGGTGTTCCATTCATTCACTGAGGAGTCTTCAAAATCATTTGACTACGAAAGTCATCCACCTGTTTTTCAAGTTAAGGAAATTTATTATTGGTTTGCAGAATTTTAACAGTTATTTAATTCTTAAGGGAATGAATAGGCTAACCTCTCATTTTTTAAACCACTTTCATTCCAGCATTACTATAAAAAACTGTTGATTAGGCAAAATCAAATTGAAAAGCCAAAACCACCACCGAACATGGGCCTTTCTTAAATTACTTAAGGACCAGCATAGTTTCTACATGTTCGCAAATCGGCGCACATCCATAGTCGTCGACAACAACAACAAAAAAAACCTTCTTTACCTTTTGTTATTTATAAACGCATCTTCATAAAATTGGTGCCCATGGAAATGGGCACTAATTGGAAAATCTACGGAAAACGGATTCTTATTGACTTAAGGTGTACATACACACTTAAAAATTCGAAAATCATTCAAGATATCGATTTTTTTTTTTTTTTCTGCTTCAAAATGTTTTTTGGTTTTTTAGCTTTCAAACGATACTATGATGTTGCTAATATTCGGAATATTCCTCGAGTTATAATCATTTTTCCAGAGGTACTTCACTAAAAACTCTAGTTTCGGTTGTTTTTTTATAACTCGTTTTACGAAGAATGATATTTTTCCACTTTGTTACTTCATTCAAACAATCATAAATCAACAAGAAATGAACCAAATACAATTATTTTATATATCAAAATAATCTATATAAAACAGCAGATGTTTTGTGCCTCAATTAAAACTACATTTAAAGAAATAAATTTTCAATAGCTCTTCAAAAGTTAAAATGACAGAAAAAATCTCGTTTTTTTATATTCATCGTTGATGAAATTTTTTTAAAAACATAAGCTATATGTTTTTTTTAACTTGATTGAGGCAGAAAACACGAAGACTCATATCAGGCATCATTTCCAACTAGAATGCCGTGTTTGTACAAATTAGAATTTAAGATATGTTTCAAAATATATGCTAATTAGCGCATTAAATATTAATTAATTAATTAATTAATTAATTAGAGTAATATGTTTTTTTCCCCGCTGAAATGGGTTTAAACATACATTAATGCCTACCGTGAAAAAATTTGATCTTTAAAGCTAAAATAAAAATAATAAAAAATCTTCTAGTGTGCAGGTACACCTTGAGTAGGTATCACGGACTTCCCAGTGAAACAAACGAAATCAATCGTGGTTAGGGGTGGGTGAATGATTCATCAGTTTTTCCTATTATCATAAATATATCGATTACTTGTTTAGGGTAGAAAAAAACCCCGAAATAAAACAAAATTGGTTGATGGGAACACAAACAAACTGAAACATTTTTATTCGTTCCTTCTTTTAGTTTATTCCCTTTGCGTGAATCATTTAAAAGAGTTTTAAAACCCAAGAGGAGGAAAAAATAAAAACTAGAAATCGAATCTTGTGTTTTTAGCAAGAGCTGGAGTTAAAAAGCCTTATGGTTTAGCGAAAAAGATTAACATAAATTTTTATTGACAACTGACAGGATGAACTATGTAACAGACAAAAGAATTATAATTAATTCTTTTGTAGCTCGAAAAAAGGGTGGGATTTTGTTTTATGGTGCAAAAGCTATCTTTAACCATGCTACGCCAAACATATAATTTATTTAAAAAATTCTTTTTATTGCAAAAAACATTGCACCAGCACAAATGAAATTTAAATTTAAAAATAAAACTCATATGTTCTTTTTAATTTTAATATCTTGTAAAAATTAAAAAAAAAGTGGCTGTTAAAAAAAAGGAAGTAGATGTTCCTCCAATTTTTTGTATGCTAAAATAATATGGCGGATGTAACAATTGTCATTCAGGATATCATTCTTTTTGACTTAAAAACTAAAATTTAATATAATTTATTGCAGGAATTCTGGTGATAACTAAATTTTGATTCATGATTTTCAAACCTCCACTCTTTAAACATCGCGTTCACAGTCCCGCGATGTTAGACATAGGCTATTGCGGTGCAGTAACACATAGTACAATTAAATTATGTCTGTATTCAATATACGCATTTAGATTTAGTTTGAATTCGCTGAAAATCCCCAATTCTAATGACAAACTTTTTAATAAGTTCCATAACCCTCGATCATTACACTTTTTTGTTGTGTTGTTTCTTATGACATTTGCCCACTACTACGAAGACAGCGATTTAAGCCGATAGGGAGCGTCTCTTGTTTTTAGTAGAGCCAACTAGGGTAAAGACTACGACGTAGCCACTCACGCATCACTCATTCGCATGCACAACCCCTTTTTTACAGGAGGGCACATCTCACAGATAGAACACAGGAAGAATAATCATGCCCGAACCGAGGGGCGATCAATAATGCTAATCATGCGAATCCAGAACACCAAGATCACGGGGAAGACGCGCTAACCCTAATGCCAGGATGCTGTCTCTTTACACTTCTGAATTATTGTGCTCATATGCGACTGCCCGAACAGACAGATGCAAATGCCAAGTTTTCTCTTAAGCTTTTTGCGTTCTTGAGCTATCATAGATGAACAGAGACAGTTCTAAACAGTTCTGAGACTGTCAGACAGTTCTATGACTGTTCTTGTAAAAACTCTGGAAAATTGGACTTTTTTTTTTTCAAGACGCGAGAAAGTGTCTTTTTCAGCGAGTATTTAATGTCCAAATACAAAGGGTTTTCTTTGTGTGTGTGTGCATCACTCCTTTCGATACACTAAAAAAAATCAATTCGGAGAGATCCAGATCCGTGGTGCCTATAATGCATGAATCGCGCGAAATTCTTTTTTCTACCGGTCAACGACCTGATTGACCTCAGGACATAAGTACCGCTACATGGAAAAATTTTCACTTCGAAAATGGCAATCAATAGACAAAAGCGGTGCAATCATCGGTCGGATTCAAACTAAAGCGTTTCGGGATGCAAAACAGAACAGTATTTATTCGGTATCATTACAAAAATGCTTTTTAGACGAAAAACATTTGCAATATTGTTCCAAAATCACGGTTCCTTCAATGCAGAAAAATCCAATTAAAGTTTCTGAAAGGAATGGACATTTTTAAAAAGTTTCTATTAACATTAGTGATTTTCATGCATTGCCATAGCAATGAGACTAACATAATGGTGTTATAACTGTGTAGTGATGATTTCTGAGTAGCATAAATTGTACCTTTTTTATTAATTTGCAATAGTTTATATACAAATATTATATTTCTAACATTTGAATATCATAAATAATGGGCATTTAATTGAGATATTAAACATTTTTAATGTTTGTTACAATTTTCCCAGTTATTTTTGCTGAATTCTTTACTTTTGTTCATAAGGACTTTGAGCATTTAAAAAAATCATTACGAGTAGGTTATAACAAAATAAGGCTAAAGGTAATATTTTATATTATGTATATAAGTAAATAACCATAAAAGCATTAAATTATTAAAACCCATTTCCAGAGTGATCGAAAATTAAACCGAAAGTAATTATGTCGGAATCGAAATTAAAATTTAATTCGGATTTAAACAACAAAAAGTTCTAAAAAATAAAATCTAAATTAAATAAAACCAATTTATGAAATAAATCTAAATTAATATAATTAAGTAAACGAAACTAATTACGGAAACGAAACTAAAAATTGGAATCGAAACTATAAAGTTTGTTTTTTGTGTTTTTGCAGTTAAAATTGGTGCGCCTCTTTTGCCTTAATTTTCAGGTCACGATTGGTCAATACTGTTGGACACTGTCCGATTTCCTCACAAAAAAATCCCTTAGTTTGAATCCTTCCCTGAGGGTGACCCTTGAAAAAGTCTTCAGGCCGGATTCTTTTTCTATTTGTTATAATGTTGATTATGTTGTATTCCTTCTTACTTAGCTTATATTATTAATATATATATATGAACATTTTGATGAATATGAAATTTTTCTACTGATTTTATTACGAGTGGAAAGATCAATAACTTTTCCTTAATGTGCGTAAAATTATTAAATCATGTGAAGATGCACACAAACAAGTAGACACCCGTACTGGTAATTCCCGTTGATGGATTTTTTCAAAATGTCAAAAAAAGACATAGCACAAAGTTTTATTCCTCTAACAGGTTCTTCTAAAAAAGTTATTTTAATATACATAGACAAACACAAAAACGATTATTTATTTGAGAGCGAGAATAAATAATATCCAGAAGCTCTAAAATCCTTTGATTCTTCAAAATCAAGACTTAAGAAGGAATATAAATTTTAAATCAGTAAAGACATCTTTTTCCCCTCTCCCACAGATGCATTTAAGTATTCTGGTCGATGAGGTCGTTAAGGCCATATTTTTTTTAATTAAAAGGAAATTATTGGAAATTTACTTCTTTACTTGAAATTCATTGTGTTTTTTGTTTTTTTTATCCAAAGAAAAAAAAAATGTGTCATCTCTCCATGCAGGAACTTTATTGAGATACTAACTAAAGTATATGGTGCATTTTTTATGAAGGTGTGGTGAAAGCTTACAAAGCCCATAACTTCTGGACACGAGTAATTACTTTTGTCTAGCGGTCTTACTACTCTATCCTAGCCAATTCAACTTCCACAAAGGTATCTTTTATAACACTAAAATAATTCACAGATTTTGGATCTACGTTTAAATTTACAGAGGTGGACTCTGATGTCATTGGCACACCATTCATTATGATCACACTCAGTTCAATGTGAACATCTGTAAGGTCATTTGATAAGATCCCCAAATCTTGCTATGGAATGCTGAAATGGAGATTATTTTAAGAAACGCTCTGGAATCCCGTTCAAGTGCAACGGTATCAACATGTCTGACAATTATTTCCGACTTAGCATTGCTATGCGATCCTAAGTCATCTAAGTGAAAGATGGCCCTATTCTACAACCTTCTAACGGTTTAGTTGCCACACCTATTCCCTATCTTGCTTCAATCATCAAAGAAATTAATTCAATCAGACGAAAGAGAGGCGACCCTCGTCTATGGTGAAGTTCAGGAATTTTCACCCAGAGAGTTATTTTTCAATTCTTTCCCCTCTTTTTGTTATTGTATTTATTGGCAGATATGCATTACAGACAATCTTCATTCTTGTTATAAATTTTATTGGACCAAAAAATTTCCCCTCTACGGCCTTATATGGCCTTCAATGGCCTTTTTAAAGAAATTATTTTATAGAAATTGTTGCATTTCAAAATTTAAAAAAAAAAATCTTCATATTATTTTAAGGATAGATTTGACTTCTAAACATCTAAGGATCGCCAATAGTAAGGTCCAGCTCAACTGAAATTTTAAACAATCTTTTGTTAATTCTCTATGACCAGCCTTATCTACATAAATTAAAATGAATGTTTTTCAATATGTCCCTTATGCCTTCCTAAACCGTTTATCCGATTGCGATGAAACTTGGTCAGTTTATTGCTAACATCTATGGGATAGTTCTAGGCAAAGTATAATGATCTAAAATAAAAAATAAAAATTCGGATCTCAACTGCATCTATTTATCAAGGATAAATCTCCAAATAGCTCGCCGAGGAAACACCATAGAATCAGTAGAAATGCTAAATCCAAGTTAAAGGTTAATATTGTATAACTATTGAACACAAATGTCATGCAAGTCATTCTCAGATGTAACAATTTTAGTATAGATTAGGCGAGAAAATTTTGGGACCAATCCTGGGGTTTTTAATTTTAATTAAATGTTAGCGTTTTTCGCAGTAACTTTCAAAAATATTATAGTACAAATATGTTCCCACTCTCTTAATTTTCAAAAAGTTATCTTTTCAACTATATTGACGATTTTATGGTATAAATATATTTTCTATGTTCAATGAATTTATATTATATCACATTTTTTCACATATTATATATATTATATCATATATTTATATCACATATATTAATATTTTAATCACATTTTCTAAAATTAAACTTGAGAAATCCGAATGAATATTAAACGAATCAAGAGATACAATAAATATTTTCTTTTATTACCACTCTCAGAGAACACCAAGTTCTACAATTCTAAATGAATACACAAATCTAATAGATAAAAAAGGATATTCGTTTATTTGTATTTTATGTACTGTCGAACCGTTCATCCTATTTTGATAAAACACTGCCAAACTATTGATTGATTGCACTTCATTTTTTAGGCGGCAGCAACGCGCCGGGCACCAGCTAGTCATATATTAAGTTAATATGTAATTCAGTAGATTAATGTTCCCATTTCGTAGGGGTTGTTTTTACCATTTTTCGTTATCAATTGAATGTTTTGACTCTGATGCATACATTTTTATCTTCTGCATTATTAGCTAGAATCTCAATATTATAATGGCCTTTCGCCTACTTTACAAGCCCTAATGTGAAACCGTAACATGCTTTAAAAACATTAAAAGCCAGCTAACATAAAGATCACAACATGTGGAATGATGAATTAAGTTAAATAAAATTACTCAAAATACTATGATCGGAGACATTTGCTATGAATGCAACACCTCTTCTCAATAGGATTTCGAGGGCAACTTTCAAATCTAAATACATTATATGAGAATAAAAAAAATAAAATAATCTGTAGGGTATTTAAACTATCAACAAATACGGGAACATTTCATATCTACTCTGATACACTATCCCCGATTTAATTACATTTAAAAACACAAATCTTGTTCTAAAACAGGTACAGGTAAAATATTTATAAAAAAAATGGAATCTATTATCGCAAATTTCAAGTTTTCATGCGAGAACATTATTATTTGTCTTAATTAATTTAAGTCATTAACCGGGGGAAACAATCATGAGACTTCTTTATCGGTCCCTCCATGCTTAATATATATATATACAACACATAGATAAGGAGACAGAGAAGTCTCGCGATTGTTTCGACCGTTCAATGACTTAAATCAATTAAGACCATTCGTAAGAATTCAGGGAATGTATCATTTGGAAATCAAATTGTAACTTTAGATGGCGATAAATCGCCAAATGTAACAACCTTCAGTATTATTTTCTAACTACCGTATTTTCATTAGTAGAAATTATACCCAAACCAACAATCTTTATCAATGAAACAAACAATATTTAACTTGTTTGGTTTATTTTAAAAAAAAAAAACATTGTTTTTCAAGTGAAAACAACCGCAGACGATAGACAATTCCAAAGCTATACAGTGAAAGCCGACTGCAAAATAAAACTACAATAGCAAACGATAGATATTTCAAAAGCTATACTGTAAAACCCTACAAAAAAAGGACAAATCGTTATTTGTTGCCATATTTTCAGACTCCAAAAAGCTCAAGCGAAAACAACAGTATGTTTTCGCATGATAAAAAATAAATAAACGGATACATTTTATAATTCTTGAATTTCAGATATCAGGGCTGAAAAAACATAATTCCAGATTATAATCATCCTTTAAATCGTCCTTTTCATTTCATCCAGATTACAATCATCCATCTATTTTCAGCTTTTCTTCTAATATTTTACAACAAGAAAGCGAGAAATACAATCGAATCTGACATGCTTTTATAGCGAAGGAAGCCCGAAGCCTCAACACTGTGATTCTGCCATTAGATTTTCTCTGGTTTTTAAAACTCGAGCACAAAATAGCAAGGACATATTTTAAGAAGGCACCGGTTGAAGAGAAATAAGTGACGAGATGTTGGGTGAGCACGAGAACAGCAACTAACAGTAGAAAAAAATAGTGCAAAATTCGAAACTACTACGAATGATTGTCAAATATCGAATGACTATACAAGAACTAAGCATTGCTGACAGCATCAATCAAAGGAGTTCGTTTCAATAATACGCTTGTAAAAGCGAAGTGCACATTATTCCACAGTAAGAGACATTCAATGTCTCATTTCTATTTTGACATCCTTTGATGGACATAAAAAAAGCGTTGGAAGTGACGAGCCAAAGCAGCAACAAAATCGATAGGATTGCGTGCCTCGAAAAGAGCCGAGAAGTGATTGCCAATGGCAGGAAGCCGCAGAAAAATCGCTCCACGGCAAAAGCACCATTCTGTGAAAGCCAAATCGCTGATAAGGTGGATAATGCGGCACCCACTTTGTGATGGCTCTGTCCTAAATGGGCTTTTAGAGACGAACAACGGCCACTGATTTACGAAGAAGCACACATAAAAGAAAAGTTGCGTTCTTTGCCATCCAGATTAACCCGACTGATCATATTGGACAATTACCAAAAAAGATGCATAATGGCAACCAGTTCGCCAATCTTAACGCTCGTTAGAATTTTAATAATCAAATATTTCATGTAACTCTTATTTTAATAGCTTCAAAATATTAAAAGCGCCAAATTTTGATACCCATATAATTCACTCATAATATTATAAAGCCTTTCACAGAATATGTATCTCTCTAACTTTCTAATAACTTCCATAGAATTTACGCTTTGTGATCGAAAGGACGCCAAAATTTTAATTCTGTCAGGTTAGACTATTAAAATCAACAAATCATGCCAATCATCAAGTTAAAATACATTTAATGGCATTGGACATGATTTACAAAGGGGCAAAACTATTTAGGACAATAACATTTAACATATATGAATTAAAATAATACTCGGGGACTACATCATGCTTTACGCTCGCTTCCAAGAGATGGACTGATTGTTCATGCAGCGGCTGCTAGAGGGCAGAGGTAAACAATTACGGTTAAAGATTTAAATTAAAGTTGAAATTATTAGAATGCAATTAATGTAAGAACTTATTTTTACTGAAACAAAGCTTTTTTTTAATATATATGAGCACTGAAAACAGTAGCAGAGCATTTAAACCTTATGGGCGCTGAAGGATATCTTTCATAATTTATGTAATATCTAAAACATTTTTCCGCAAAATTTTCTCAGATTAGTCATGAAGTAGTTGATTAATTAAAGAAACTTAGTTTTAAATGCATCAAACACAAAGAAAATGAACAGAATCGTTTGAAATAATCAGTCGAAAACATGTTAAACCTTCAAAACCAAGTCTGTATGCGTTGAAAATATTGTCAAAAATCATAACACAATGCGCATGCGTGAATTTTCAACGTCAATTATGGTAATGGAAATTCATAAATTTTCTACGCCAGTTGAGGCAACATTACGCAGATACGAAATTTTTAATTTTCTTTAATTTAATTCAAAAGTACTTGAGAATGAATCTGAAAAATCGATTAATTAATAATGTTTAATTTTAAATGCATCAAAACACTTAGAAAATAAATAGAATCGTTTGAAATATTCGGCCGAAAACATGTTAAGTCTAACCTTATTAGCTTGGGGTAAAAAAAAAAACTGAATCCTTACTCATTTGACGGTCGGTAAATGGAAAGAATTTTTGGCGGGAAAGTTAGTTTTTAATTATTAATTAGAATTCTAATAAAAAATTCAAAAAAGGGGGCCCAGATGCGCATTCCCTACTTCCAAGGTATGTATGTACCAAATTTGATAGCTGTAGGTCGAACGGTCTGGTTTGTAGAGCGCCAATACACACACACACACACACACACACGCGCGCGCGCACACAATAAGCTTTATTATAAGTACAGATTTAATGAGATAAATTTCAAAACTTGAATTAAATATAGAAGCGAGTTCTAAAAAGTAATTTCTGCAGCAACATGCCCTTTCGAATTGCAATAAAATGGAATGCTAATTTCATTACATGATCTATTAATGATAGTCCTGACATAAAATGCAACAAAAAGGGATTCGAGAACTATCACATACATACATATATACATTTAGATTTATTATAAGTATGGATTACTGACCTGTAAAACTTGAGAAAAATGGCCACTACGAGATTTACTTATACTCTATATCTATTATATTAGCATGCGAAATGTTTCGGTCCTTTTATAAGTATCAATACTTTTTTTAGAGCTAAGCATTTGTTTACTATCCATCTCCCTCTTAAACACAAAAATTAATTTTTTAAATAAATAATGTAAAACTTTATATTTCGTCCTTCCCCCGCCCCAACTCTTTTTCCCTCGCACAAACAAAAACTCTTGTCTCAATTGTGGTTTGTGTAGTTTATTGGCGCCAGAGCCATGTTTGGCTATACTGCGCCAAACTCTTATCTCGAACTTAATAATCATCCCCCAATTATTTCATATAATCAATGAGTGGTGGAGTTAGAATCTTATTTAAACAATCACTCGTTTAGTAACAAAAATATTCCGTCTTCCTCCTCAATGTCGATTATACCTATAGGTAGAATTAATCAGCAATTCTCAACATAAAACGCTGAATGAAAACATCTTCAATTATCTACTACATCACAGATAATATTTATAAAAACCACTCTAGTTTGGTTCGTTCGTTAAGTCTGCAGAGCTGCATCATCTCCCTTTTCAAAATCGAGGGGTTTGCTGTAAAAAGGGGGTAGTTCCAATTATTCAAATTAGCTAAAACCATAAAAAACGTTTGAAAATCCCAAATTCTAAACTATTTGAAGATTTTCCATTTTATCAATCTTCTTAATTGTTCCAACATATTATGACAGTATTTTAATTCAAAAATATGTTTTCCAGATGACGTGGCACATGTTGGGAAGTCGGAGCTATCTCTCTCTTGAAAAAAAAAATAGATAGTTTATCTATCTCTATAAAAAATATTTCGCAATAAAAATACAATTTACTATAATGTTATTTTATTTAAAGTAAACTAAAAAAATGAACATATAACTTAATTTTAAAAACAAAACATTATACTCCTATTAATCATCATATTTTGTAACATCAAGCTAATCTGCTGCGTTGCCAGGTCATAGTCCATCGCAGAACCACATATTTTGTGAGACGTATTTGCGAGTCAGTTCCATTTCATCTTTATATTTTTCGCTCTTCAGTGGAAAAATCTACAGAAGAAAGTGGCGGTAGCTCCAGGGGCTACTTGTATATTACAACTGATTTGAGCTACATTTTCTGGTATAAAATAAATAATTTTTTTAACCACATGATAGTATATGTAGCTCTAGGCTGGAGCTACATTCATTTTGAAGCATACCCTTCAATAATTTGCTTATTTTACCACTTCAGCAGTCCTATGATCAACGGAAATGGAAAAAGATAAATATATGAGAAGTGGAGTGATAATGGATCAACAAGCAAGATAAATGCAGGCCAGATCACCTACTGCAAATGAGTGAGTTATCTGCAAGCAAAAGCAACTCTTCAATCGAATTCAGAGGTATAAAAGCTGCAGTTAGAATTGACCTGGCTTGAAACTCGGCTAATCCAAGCTTTTCCACTCACTGATAACTAAAATTATTTTTCTCAGCAATTTTTCAATACATATTAGAGGCGTGGCGAGGGTTTTTCAGCATCAAGTGCTCTGTCCCCTCAAAGGTATTTAAATCTAAGAACTACCAAACTTAACAATGTCTTCAAAGTCTCATTGCAAATTCGTTTTTACTTCAGCCGCCTATCTGTTAGAAATTTCGGCATTAAGATTTTAAATTCTTTTGTCCCTTGCACTTTATTCTAAAATGATTCAATGCATTTTGAACCTGCTATTGTGTGTCTTTATTTTAAATTAGCTGCCTTTGGCAACCAGCTGGTTCGCCTTGAGTAAAGCGTTCTAAAATTTTCAACTAAATCACATATTCATTAGCCTTGAATTAATTCCGGGCATTGATTTACCTGAAATTAGTATATTCTTTAAGATGATGGACGGAAAGTTCTAAAAGTACACCTTTTCCTAATAATATTCTTTACTTTAATAAATCAGTCAGTTTTAACCATCGGTTATGCTTCCTAAATATTAAAAAAAATTTCAATGATGTTGCCAAAATATTAAATATGTTTTTTTAAAGAAAGCGAGAAAGGGAAAAAAAGTATTTAATTAATGATACAGATATTGCAAACGATTACATAAATATGCCATTAAGTCGGGATTTCAATGCATATCCTGTCTAAATTCCATAAGGTTTACCGTAAATCAAGAAGATTTATTGAGTTAATGATATGGATATTACAAACGATTGTAGAAACCTTTGATTTGCATTTATTTTTTAAAGAAAATATCGCCTTTTATATTTCTTTTATTTTATCCAGTCACGTGCTGAAAGTTGCATTTCTGTAGGTTTATTTTGCGATGATAATTTTTTTTATTTGAACTTCCGGCATTCTTTTATTTTATCTAGTCACGTGCTAAAAAAACATGGTTAAAATATTTCTTTAAAAATTCGTTAAAAATAGAAGCTTAAGTTAATACATTAAAACACTGATACCATTAGAAGGCTAATTTTTTAATCTTTAAATTGATGTAAAAATCATGTTTATGCGATCATATTTTCGGAAGTTATAGCGGAAAAACGTCGAAATTTCGCTTAATTTTAATTAATTCAAATTCTAATTAAAAATTCGAAAAAAGGGCTCCGAGGTGCACATTCCGGACCTCCAAGGTATACATGTACCAAATTTGGTAGCTGTAGGTCCAACGGTCTGGCCTGTAGAGCGCCAACACACACACACACTAACACACACACACACTGAACTTTATTATAAGTATAGATAAATCACTTCACTTGACATTAAGCATATAGCTATTTATTGGTATCGTATCTGGCATTTATTTAACCCGATATGCAAATATAAGAATTAAAACAAGATGTAAAGACGTATCATTATGTTTGTAACATTGGTGGTGATCTTAAGTTCTGTCCGACCGTCTAGGTATTTATAAGTTTTTATTTGTATATAGTTCATGTATTACATTTTATTTCCTCTTAATAAATTATGTTTAATTTAAACTTTCCTTTGGTCGAAATCAATCTTTGGAGGCTTTTTATTTGTCACCAATTCCAGAACAATTACTCTAATATCAAAAGGCTGAATAATTGCCATTAAAAATATCTCTCTTAACACTATGCTTTATAAATTGGAAAATTTTCCAAGAAATTTTCTGTATAATAGTTAAGACAACACTTTTTATTCCATTCTAAATATAGCAAAACCAAAAACAAACTTTTCATTTTATACTGAGAGAAAAATGTTTTTGGAATTCAAAAATTAATTAACGCTAACAGAAAATTATTTTGAATGGAAGACCTCATACATAAAAAATCTTAAAAAATACCTATGACTAGAGAAGAACCAGAAAAGTATTTTCTCACAATGAAGAGAATTTTAAAGAAAATTATGGACTTCAAGGTCTGATGATTCTGAGCCTTTTTTTAATGTGCGTAATACGCAAAACTTCAGTGAAAAGACAAACGAATGCAAATAAGTATCTTTTTGATTTAATGTTTGTAAGGTATAAAAGAAATAATAAATTTCTGTAAATTTTTTGGATTTAAAACAGCACCGCATTAATTTTGCAATTTCAAACATTTACAGTGATCGTAAGCATAAAACTTTTGTATTCATTACACGTCACATTGCTTAGAAGGTTAAAATGAAATTAAGTATTTATGTTTTTTAGCACTAAAAGTTTAAAAAAAAAACATACAAAATAATCGTTAGAATTTGAATAATTAAAAAGTTTCTATATTCATTCCCCCAGGACTGTGAAATAAAGCTTAAAAGGTTTCTGTTTTTCCCGTCAAAGCATGCGAATAAATATAATTTTTATACCATCAAACAATTCAAGAAATTGACTTTTAGTGACTTTTTTACCTCACAATTTTTTTTTAATTTCACAATTTTTTTTAATAAATTTATACTTATAATAAAGCTCAGTGTGTGTGTGTGTGTCTCAATGTTGCCAACATAATAACAAAAACTGAAATTAAAAAATAAATTATTATTGCGTAATTTTCTGCAAGTGTCAGTATAAAATTAAGTAAATATGAAATAAGTTTGTTTTTTCTAAGAAGAAAATGTAAGGAAAAGTTTTTAATGACTTCTACAGTATTGTCAATTAAATAAGTCAGATAAGACAAAACACATTTTTATTTATACACTAATATTTTAAATAAAAAGAGATAAACAATCAACTAAATCAGTTTTAAACTGGCTGATTTAGGAATATTTTAATATTACTATTCATTAAAAGAGGGGAATCTGAGAAATTAATGTTGATTAATTCTTGAGATATTTATATAAATGATGAAAATTATTTTGTAGTACACATACGATTCAAATGCTAATGAGGTTCGTTTTCAATATTGGCATTAAAAAAAAAATGAATAGTTTCAGTAAAAAAATTTTAATATTAATTGCAGCTTAATTATCCGCACTTTAATGTAATAATGAAATTTTGCGGCAGCTGACAGATAATTAGAGAGATATAGAGCATTACTGGCTTAAGGCCTTTATAAATGCATGAGTGAATTACATGACTGTCAAAATTTGAACCTTAAAAGTACTTTGATAGAGTAGCTATTAAAAGATAAGTTACATTAAGTATTTAATGAACAATGACAAGTCACATAAAGTATTTAACTGACCATTTTAAAGAGTATTAAGATTGGTGAACCAGCCAATCGCCAAAGGCTGCTAGTAAATAAATAAATAAAACAGATGCATGAGAAGACCTGGTCACAACGGCAAGTACTATATTAAATTTGTTTTTGCCTAAAGAAGGTATTTAAATTCCTTTGGATGGTTTCCAACAAGACAGGCGTTACAACGGGAATTAGTTGAAATGGTGTTAGTGCCAACACAAGATAAGATTTTTGTGTGGGCTTAGGAGGAAGACGACAGTTGATGCGTAATTGGACCAAATCAAAATTTATTAGGGCTTTCATTATTTATATCAAAAATAATGACGAAAATTTAATAGCTAAAGAACTTTAAAAAAACAGTCGGATGATTTTGCCCTTGTTGTTCTTTATCTAAATTAGTTATATTCATTCTTTCTCTTTGAATTTATTTGTAAGGATGCTTTCTGTTTATGGAATTAAACATAACATAACATTTTATTATTTTTAATAATGTCTCCAATGCTTTGACATAAATGTGAGGTTCTTTTCTTCTTTACTTGACTAAATGTAATTAATGTCAAAAAAAAAAAATTCGATAGTGTATTTAGCCTCACAAAAGTTTTTTTTTCTTTGTTTCCAAAAAAAATTATAACAATGCTCAAAGAGTTCATAGAAATTTTAATACTTTACTCAATGTATAGCAAAACGTAGTAGATGTAATTATTTTGAAACTATTTTTTTAATTTTATTCGCTGTAAATTTCCTAAATTTCAATTATTTAAGTATGACAAACTGAGAAAGATAACGCCACCGCAGTTATCACTGGACACAGTTATAAACCAAAGCTAACACGAAGTACTATGGAGTTCACGAGTATTGAGAAACTGCTGCAAAAATTAAGTACTTTTTAAGCATCTTTGCAAAAAAGAAAAAGCACTATTGTACTAATATTCATATGTAAACCAGTGGGGGCCCTTACTTAAGGGTAGCGCGTTTTTCCCGGGATCTAGGCGTTCCGGGTTCGACTCTTGGTTCGGGCATGGTTGTTGCTCCGCTAGCTATTTGTGAAGCGTGCGAAAGAGCAACCCCTCCTTCGTACAAGCGAGTGTATGAATGCCCTCTTCATATAAGCTAGAAGTCAATCCTCTGCTCTCGGGTGCTCAAGGGTCTTTGCCCTCAGAAACTACTGAACAAACCCTATTTAAATTGTTCACTTCCACATCGGGCTTGTCTGAAGAAAGTGCCATAAATAACAACAACAACATATATAAATAAACCTGCGTATTTTTTAAACACATGGTATTTTCTGTTTTATGCAATTTTTATTGAAATTTTTTTTAAAAAAAATTCATTTTATTTGTTATTTTTTAATTTTTAATATTTCTAGTTAAAATTCTTCCTTGTTGGTTTTTTCCCCCTTGATAGTCTGATAAAGAAAATTTCACGACTATGATATCAAATTAGTGTATTCAACAAGTGGGGAAACAAAACGAATAAAATGCTGCCTTAGCACTTCTTGAAAAAATTAAGTTTTTTAAGAAAATTATTTTTCCAAATTAAGCAATTCTTTTATATGCCTAAAACGGTTTTTAAAATTCAAACGCTTTTCCTGACAATGCACACATTGGCATACCAATTATTCTTAATCGGATTTCCGTCATTATCCTTTGTTGGCATGCGTAATCGTAGAAGCGCAAGACTTAGTTATTTTTTACAGCTACATCTCCCGGATTGCGTGCTCTTGCGTGATCACTTTTACTTTGCCGCGAACGGCATCACGCTATCCATTGATTTTGGAAACACTTCTGGTATCTGAACTCCCTTGGAGGAAGGGAAATCACGAAATAAAACCCGTCGTGTTTTTTTTTTTCCATCCAGGGTTGCTATCGGTGCTATTTTTCTTCATTCTCATATCCGAATTTCATTTGATTACAGTTGTGGAAATAAAAACCGTTTACAAATAATGAAAGGTGAAGGTATACGTACACACTTGAAAATCGTTAAAAAAAAATTGAATTTTTTTCCCCCATTGCTTCAGAATGATCTCTGTTCCTTTAGCTTTCAGACGATGCCAATATATAGTCAATGTAGGCTTATACCAATAAGGAGATTTAAAAATACATAAAAATTAGACAATAGAGCGAGCAATATTTAAATCAGCGTCTTTGAAAAAAATTAAGTATTTATACTTTATATTGTCATATAAAATATTTTTGTGCTGTGTTGTTGTTGTTGTCTAATGCCAATTGGTCATACCAAGCCCGAGTGAGCAGAGCTTTCGAATGAAGGCAGAAGTGTGCGCCTTTCATTGTTAACGAGGACCGTTCAGGTGAAAGGACGACTTTGCTCGAACACACACGACACAGCCCTTTTGAGGGGGCGGTCAAATTCATTCATACACTCATTCATCCATCCGCAAGTCAGAATTTAGGTCCAAATCAGAGACCGACTCATCCCTGATTCAGTACCCCCAGAGGTATCATTTTGTTTTGGGAACTTGGAGTATTTTGCAATCACGACCTATTTAACGTGCCCGAACTGCCATCAGCCAACACGGCGGTCTTAGGACAAGACGAAGACAGAACCCACGACCTTTCGGTTACGAGACTGTCGCGCTACCAACCAGGCTATCGCGGCCCATTTTTTGTGCTTTATTTATTTATTTGCTTTATTTATTTTTAAGTCGCGAACTGACCGATTTCTCTTTGTAAGGTCCATGCAGAAAGTAAGCAGAATATATGAAGTAAATTTTTAAAAAAATTAAATACCTGACAGTTCGATGAAATTACAAACATGATAGGTTTAGTTTAGTTATATTAACGTTCCCTATTAAAGCAACACCAGGGCTATTTTGGGACGAACCTCGTCATTTTGAATGAAGGTCAGATGACGAGGATGACACCTGAGTTGGCAGCATCCTCTTCACACCCACGGGAGGATGTTTGGCCAGACGGATTTAAAGTGCAAGAGACCCACTAACACGACGGTTAATGGGGATAATCAGGTCTCGAACCTGAAATCCTACGGCTCACAAGCCGAAACCTTTCCACTAGGTCATCACAAACATGAAGTTATTGTCTAACTAATTAACTAAAATTAAATACAGCAAATATCGCCGGCGAAACAGGTCGCTATAGATCTCCCTCAATGGTAAGAAAACGACTTAGTGTTGTTATATGGCCTTACTCTAACAATGACGATTTAAAAATTAACAATCCCATAATCTTTAAATCAAAATCTTCGAAAAAATATCTACACTTTAAGCTGGCGTATAAAACACTAGCCGGCACGTGGTGTAGGGGTAGGGCATATTCTCCCTGTTCTGGTAGTGCAGGCTGTGAGTCTTGGTTCGGACACGGTTGTTCTTTATCCTGTGTTCTATCTGTGAGGAGTGATAAAGTGAACCTCCACCCTGTAAAAAGGGGCTGTGCAAGCGAGTGAGTGATAGTAATCTGGATATGAAGTCAAGTTTCTACCCTCGGATGCACAGAGGTCATTACCCTCAGACGCTATAGCTACTTTCCGTAGTAACGCAGACTCATCATCATAACATAAAACTCTGTTTTTCAATAATTATTTAATAAGTTGTAAGATGAAGTAAGGTTAAATAAAAGCAAAGGTATTAAAAGTTTGATACATATTTCAATTAAATATTTGAAGAAATAAAGAATTTTAAGAAATAATTATCGATATCAATAAAAATGAATGTTCGTCTGCATGTCTCTTATGCGCAGCAGTACCGCTCATCCGATTGCGATGAAAATTCGAATGTTCACTACTTGCACATACGGGATGGTTATATGCATAGTAAAATTATGTTGTGTGTGTGTGTGTGTGTGTGTGTGTGTGTGTGTGTGTGTGTGTGTGTGTGTGTGTGTGCGTGTGTGTGTGTGCGTGCGTGTGTGTGTGTGCGTGTGTGTGTGTGCGTGTGCGTACGTGCGAGCGCGTTAGTATGTCACTTATGCGCTGTCTTACCGCTCATCCGATTGCAATGACACTTTGAATACTTATTTTTTGCACTTATTAGTTTTTGTTGAAGATAGAAAAACAAACAAAAAAAAAATATTGCCAGCCCTAAAGTACTGAATAATCAAGTTTAAAAAAATAGAATTAATATTATTTACGCTTCTTCTTTATAAATCACTCAATTTCAAAGAATGTATTTATTTCCGATACGAAAATAAATATTATTCTACTATCATTCATCTACTAAACAAGACAGTTATTTTAAATCTCAAACGATAATTCCAAAATTATTTCTTTTGCGGAAGCAACGGGCCGGGTACCAGCTAGTAAATAATAAATAACAGAGTTATCACAGTTATCTACTACTGTATCCATAAATGGTATGTGCAAATAACATGTTGTAACAATGGAAAGGGCATTTTGTTGAGAAAATTATCAAGACATAGCTTTAGAAAATATTTAATTTTTCGCAATCATTATTTCCAGAAAAACTGATGGTAGCTACAGTTGGCTAGTCTATATCTATACTTATAATAAAGCTCAATGTGTGTGTGTGTGTGTGCGTGTGTGTGTTGGCGCTCTACAGGCCAGACCGTTCGACCTACAGCTACCAAATTTGGTACATGTATACTCTGGAGGTCGGGAATGTGCACCTCGGAGCCCTTTTTTTGAATTTTTAATTAGAATTTGAATTAAAATTTAGCGAAATTTCGACGTTTTTCTGCTATAGCTTCCGAAATTATTATCGGAAAAACATGATTTTAACATCAATTTAAAGATAAAAAAAATTAGCTTTCTAATGGTGTCAGTGTTTAAATGTATAACTCAAGCTTCTATTTTTAACGAATTTTTAAAGAAATATTTTAACTATGTTTTTTCAGCACGTGACTGGATAAAATAACATAAATATAAAATGTGATATCTTCTAAAAAAATAAATGCAAGGTAAAGGATTCTAAGAAATCGTTTGCAATATTTATATCATTAATTCCATAAATTATCTTTATTTACAGTAAACCTGATTGAATTTAGATAGGATATGCATTTAAATCCCGACTTAATGGCATATTTCTATAATCGTTTGCAATATCTGTATCATTAATTCAATAATTTTTTCCCTTTTTCGCTTTCTTTAAAAAACATATTTAACATTTTGGCAATATCACCGAAAAAAACATTTTTAATATTTTGGAAGCATAATTGATAAATTATTAGAACATTAAACTCAAAAAGTTTTTCCGAATAAAGTTACCGACTCTTTAACTACTAATAACTGAATCTTTTAACTTAAACTATTTCTTAAATTTTGGCTAAAAAATATATGATTGGAAATTTTAGAACGCATTACTCATGGCGAACCAGCTGGTCGCCAAAGGCGGCTAGTGTTTAATAAAACAATGAAAAAGTTTTTAATTTCATCGCATCAATACAATCTATCGAACATAAATATTTTTTAAATGCCAAAGTTCAGAAAATTTGCACAATTAATTTAATATCCTTAAAAAGAATATTTTTATTTTCTTTTAAATGATCCAAGGCTTAGGGTTCACTTCTTTATTCAGCTCTCTCCTGAGAAACCTTGGAACGGGGAAGGCGAACAAGTGGCACGGGTGCCACTGATGGCACGTGATATACAATATTTTGGGCACGCCATCGTTTAAAACGATTTGCATGCAACTTCATTTAATAAGCAGAACTTTTCAAAAATCGACTGGTTGGAAACTGAATAATTCGAAATGCAACTGATTGATGTCTAGTCTAGTTCAATGTGGATTCGGAAATTTATTCAAACAAGGGAAGGTTGGAATTGATTGAAACAAAGATTAACAAACAAAATAAGTAAACATGCAAGCAATGAAATTTTGGAAACATGGAATTCGATTCCAAGCACATTTAACCGTTTAAAGAGGCTGGCACATGTTATTTTAACCATATTTTCATCCATGCCTGCGAATCATTATTTTCATAGATGAATAACATTAAAGACTCACTTAGAATCCCGTTTCACAGATGACTCCAATTAAGCATGCAATTCTGCTACAAGCAACACCTTACAATCCCTAATGTAAGTTGTTTGTCATCTAATCTGCAACAACAGAAATTTTACTAACGTTACCTCTATTTGAATTACACGCGTAACTAAAACCTCTATTACTGCACACCAGCGGGTGACCGAGCTCCGCTCGGAGAAAACAGGTATCGAAGCTAACTCGAAGATTTAAATTTTCAATTGTGATTTATCAAAACAATTCCAGCCATAAGAAAATTTGTGAAACCATTGGTGAAAAGATAGCCGGTTAAAGTGCACCATTGTAAACTATTCTAAACAAAGTTAGAGTTTGGAAAGGGAACTATTCTATACAAAGGTAAAGTAAGGGTAAAGATTGAAGTGTGTTGAAGTTCAATATTTTTGACAAATTTATTTAGAAAAACCAAACATATATACATACATAAGAAACATATTATAAACCTGTAACAGCATAAACATAAAACTTTATTAGTTCGCCATATTGGCTATAGATGGCAGCACGTTATCGAAAGAAAATTTAAGTAGCCATTATGGCGAACTAATAAAGTTTGAAAATATCCTATCTGTAACTCCGAACTGCTCGACCGTAGCGCTTCAAAACCGGCGCCAATCAATTCCTCGTGGCCAAAAACCCCAGACCCCCAAGTTTACCGGAGTTTATTAATTCTGGGGCGATTTTCGACTTGGCAACCATTCCTCTTATTATAGTATTAGATATAATGAATGTAAAAACTATTTTTGTATAAAGTAAAATACAATTTATTTTTATGGCATGAACTAAAAAACTTAGAAAACAGTGGCTGAGTAGTTCAAAGTCTTAACATCACGCAATAAAGAAATATATGTAAATTTCTTCGTTTTAAAATTATCTTTAGTAAATATTCTAAAGTATTAATAATAGAAAAAATGCACAAAAATGAATATGATATCGTTGAACCAGGGTGCGTAGTGAGAAAGTGCTCAAAAAATTAGGTACTTTTAAGCACCATAGCCAAAAACATTAAGCAGCTTTGTACATGTACGCATATGTAAACTTGCGTATTTTCTAATCCTAGGTTATTTTCTGCTTTATTATAATGCATAATTTTTATTGATTTTTTATAAATTAATTTTAAATGTGCTTTTTTAAAATTTTAATATTTATTACTGTATTTTTATAATATTCGCTCAGTGTCTTCTATTGTAGAACAAATGATGTGTTTTTAGTTTTTACAAAAACAAAAAAGGATAATAAAAATGGAAAAAAAAAATAACTATCATTTAAATTCAAATCAACTTTTATAAGAGAACTATTTTAAACATTACAAGCAAAAGAAGCTCAAACGTTTTTGCGAGTTGCAACAAATTCTGCATATTTTGTATTAGCCGCCTTTGGCGACCAGCTGGTTCGCCATGAGTAATGCGTTCTAAAATTTTCGATTAAATCAGATATTCAATTGCCTTGAAATATTTCCGGGCATTGATTGGCCTGATATTAATATTTTCTTTAAGACGATGGACGGAAAGTTCTAAAAGAACCCGTTTTCCTAATAATATTCTTTAATTTTACAAATCAGTCAGTTTTAATTATTGATTTAGAAGACTGATTGCAACTTTTATTTAAAATATTAATAAGAATATTTTGTAAAATATGGCTCGCAGAGCAAAGTATGTATGAAGAAATCTAAAACTCATTATTCAAAAATGCCTTGTTTGACTCAAGCCACATAAAATGTAATTATTTACTTCATTTAGATCAAATTAATAGTATTAAACAATATATATGCCTATTAATAATGTTTTACAAATTGGCCATTGGATCGGAATTTGAATGCATATCCTGTATAAATAAAGATAATTTATTCAATTAATGATTTAAATATTGCAAACGATCATAGAATCCTTTGCCTTGCATTTTTTAAAGAAAATATCACATTTTATATTTCTTTTATTTTATCCAGTCACGTGCTAAAAGTTCTGAATAAATGAGTAAACGGTTCAAACTACCATTTTAACTATCTTCTGATTCTCTTGAATCAGACCATCCAGTTGGAAAACGATATTGATACGAACCTGTAATTTTGCTACCCCGCACGAATAATGTCACCATAAGAAAGATTGATTTACAGTTAATTACATCCAATACAGTCATCTGTATTGGACGCTGTCGGATGCCGCTTCATTGTTCCCCAGAGCTTTGGCGACAAAATGGATAATGCCCGAAACATTCAGAATTTTCAAGATCCGTCCAATAGAAACCGATATACGTCATGATTGACTCAAAAGCTTCTAGCAACGCCTCCAGAGAACTATAAAAACCCGGCACTCTCAAGCTGGATGAACTATACCACTAAAAAGTTCCGAGACGCAACTCGTATATTTTACCCCCTTATGTTTGGAAACTCCAAAATGAGTAGGCAAAACAAAATACTTATTTACACTGCCTATTTGCGTCCAGTACTAACTTATGCTTGTCCAGTTTGGAGTTATGCTGTCAAGAATAGAAAGACAGCAAAATAATTTAATCCGTCAATTTTGTAACATGATTTATTACATGCCTAATAAAATATGTATAAATGTCTAGACTAGCCTCCACTAAAGAAATTTATTGCTATACTGTCTACAAAATTCTTCAAAAACCTTGAAAATGATTGATAATGTGACAATAGTTAATATCCCCAAATGCCAAATCTAGGAGACCCCGTAACATTCAACTTTAAATTTCCCTTCCCCTGCTTCATTAATCTTCTATCCCACGTAATCAGCCTTCAATTAATAGTAAACAAACAATAAATATTAGCCGCCCTGGAAAAAATTGAAGTTGGTCTCAGGCAGCATACCCCCACACACTCTCTCAGACCGCAGCCATTAAGATTGAATCCTGACACACGCCACCTCTCCCTGTCACCCAGCGTTACCTAAATACAAGCATCCAATTTTCTCTCCAACTATAACTCCGATTCAACGAAGTTCACGGCAATCTAATGACTGCTATGCCTCTTTCTCATGCCACCATTACCAGGGATAAGCCCCTGTATATCACCATTACTGGGGATAAGCCTCTGCCGGGGCTAGGCGCCCCATCAACACAACTCATATGTTGCGAGCAGTTGCGGATAGTTGTCGTGAATTGAACTACTCAGTCATGATCTGAATAGTAGTAAATTGAATTAAGAGTCATGTGTAAAATAATGAGTCGACAGTTAAAGCGAGAAGAGACAACGGAGTGTTTCAGCCGTCTGGAGAGACCGCAGAACGTTGCTCTAAGGATCCCTTCTCTGCTGAATCCTGTCTGGAAGTTTTGTGAGCAGTGAAAGTTGCTACTACTGGATTTCTACTTGTGGGCTACTGTTGTTCTGTGCTACAGTGCGTTCGTCTTCACTGTACATATTTGTTGCCATTGTGCAGTCCTGTACTCGGGTAAATAAATGTCGTCATTGTTTTCTAATAAAAGACGGCTCATTATGTTTCTCACACCATATACCCACTACATAAACGAATCCGGCGAAAGTGAATCCGAAACAATACGGACACTGGAACTTAATGAACAGATAATAAAAATCAATTGCATGAATATCTCTAATCTTAACGAAACAAATGAGAACTAAAAATTCAGATGAAAAAATTTTTAAAACATATCGGGCATAATTTTCAATTAAACTTTTCTTTCTTTCTTTTTGTAATTATAAATTTCTTAGATCACACATGCACCATCTGATGAATATTCGGTTATTTATTTGACTTGAAAATAACAAAGAACTAGGCTAAAGCTAAGAACTGCAAGGAATTGGAAGTAATAGAAATTTACAAAATAGGTTGCCGATTCTTTTTAATGCAAAAAATTAAAATTGTCATTATTACTATCTTTCTTAAATCCTTAAAGATTACCAAGAATTTTTTTTAATTCCAAAGAACGGTTCAAAGTTTTTACTGAGACTGATACTTTTTTTATATTAAATTTAGCCTTTAAATCAATTTTAAAAAAGAAATTTTCTAAAAAGTATATTTATGTACCAGAAAAATTAAATTTGAAACTTTTCAGAACATCTAAAGAAAAGGAAAAATCTAAACTTTCACATTATACCGAGTACTTCAAATTACCGAGCGTTTTTTCTCAATATGGTTAACAATTTTAAAGCTACAGACTACATCACTAAAGCAGTGTGGAAGCACCATTCTTTTTATTATTATAGTAGTGTTCCTTTTATATGATTGTAGTAACTTCCTCATCAACAAAATAATTCGTTGTACATCTTCAATAATGCTAATTTTTTAAAATATTTATCTCAAAAATTGCGATATGTTTTAATAATCGCAGAATATTGCTTGTTATTCGGCTATAATCTCTTTTTATCTCCACTATCTCAGAGGAAAAGCAGAAAATATTTCGAGGTTTATGGAAATACTGAGTAAATCAGACTTAAACTGAGTATATTATACTGAAATACTGAGTATATTATAGACTGAGACTTATTATAATAATAGGAAATATATAGTCACATTATAATAACAGTGCGTAATAACAATGAAGTGCGCGTGCGTGCAATATTAACGTGAGCGCTACAAAAATCGCTCTATTAACCTGTTATCGAATGGCAATAATCAAAAGTTCAAAGCATTTTTGAGTTATCTTTGCCTCAGATAGACATACACACAAAAAAATGTGTATTTCGAACAGTATTTTTCAGTCTAAAACGTCAAAATCGTGTACTAAATCTTATCGATCTAGCTCTCTCCATTTTATAATGATCATGTTAACCTATTTTCGGACAGTAAGACACACATATACTTTGAATAGCATTCCCTCAAAACTTGATCGAAATTTATAAATACTATATGTTAAATTTTATACGTCTTGTTCTGATAGTATTTGAATTATCTTTGTCACAGACAAACAGTCAGACATTTTCCGAAAAACATGTTTTACAAATTCAAGGGTTTGTTGAGTTGAGTTTTCTAGCACAAGAGCCATATCTGACTATGCTGTGCCAAACACAAGATAATAAAACCACTTCATTCTTTAATCGTCATTTAAAAGAAATTATATGAAATTTGCTTTTAATGAATTTCTAATAAAATGTTAAACAGGACTGAAATGAATTTGCCTATACCTGCGTGTTTAAGAAAAAGAGGTTTTGATGGGGATTTTCTCCCACCAAGCCTTAAAAGGTAATATCATTCTTACCAAAATGGTTGAGTTTGCTAATGTTAAAATCTGGGCATTCCATTAAGGTATCCGACTACGTTAAAAACAATGGTTATCGACCAGATGGGTAACTTTTTTATTCTTTGTAGTTCCGACTTTCCTCTTTCTAAAATAGTTTTTTTTTTTTTTTTTTTTTTTTTTTTTTTTTTAGGAAAGGGTCTGACTTTTCATCCAGGGAAATTAAAAGCAAAACATTTTTTTCAGTTACAATTTGTCGTCAGTTTTCTCAAAACATTAATTTTCATAAAAATTCTCCACTGTTAATAAATCTCGAAAACTAATTGAGGTATTTACATAAAAATTTCAATGCGTATTTGTAATAATATGGGCAATGAAATGATCCAAAGGTTTTAATATTGGTGAAATACTTTTTCATTTATAAGTATTTTGAAAAATTAAGTTGTGAATTTATGGAAAAAATGCATATATACGTATATATTTACCCATCACTTCTTTGCATCTCAAAATTTTTATTCGATGTTTCATTTCATTCATCATTTTATTCTATAACTTGTGTACAAAGAAAAATAGGATTGGTGCATTACAGTTTTGTGTACAGAGTTAACCATTTTGGTTAAATTTCATTAAAATTTAATACAAATTTTCTTAATTCTCAAAATATATTATATTTTCAAATAATCTTTTGTATTCATAGTATTTTGCATTGACAATACATCTAAAAAGCATAATTTTAAATAGTTTTTAAAGCATTCAATTTTTCGAAAATTCTCTTTTGAACATAGTCGGATACCTTTACACGTGTTTTACCAAAAGAATACATTGGCAATGTAAGCATGTAGAAGGGTTTTCTGAAAAGTGGATGCTTTTTTGTCAGCCTGGTATGACCAATTCTCAAACGAGTCGATATAACCTCATTTTTTTACCATATAAATTGTATTTATTCAAGTGTCTGACAGAGGGCCGATAAGTATGCAATTTATTGGATTCATTTGTTCATTCCATATATTCTGATATTTTTTTCACCACAAATTCAAGGGAAATTAAAATGCAGATCAACTTAATCTGCATACCTGTACCAATAATCCTAAACCTCACTGCTTTTATAAATTTTATAAAAATGAAATAAAAATCCATTTATTCATACTTTAAATATTTTTCTCGTTCCTTAAATTCAAAGGAAAAACTCTTTTACTTTACCTTTTAAAATGCGTGGGCATTTGTTTTTTGTTTTTTTCCCCCAAGTCTGATGCAATTTGGTATGGATTTGAGTGGCAAGCAATTTATAGCAGAGAGGGTAAAAATATCAGCTCAGTTTATAAACAGACCATCAAGGGCTTGTTACGCCTTAAGCGATTGTCTAGGATACGTGCCCATAAAACAAAAATATGTTGTCGTCGTATAAGCGCTCCTTATTTTGAATTCCAACAAATATTTCACTACAGTTATAAATTGATATATTTATTAATTATTGACATTTAAAATAAAATTTGATAAATATATTAAAAATTGCTTTTCTACTCAATTCATATATTATATATATATATATATATATATATATATATATATATATA
>JAPMOQ010037954.1:0-62400 GCA_026543055.1 Argiope trifasciata | reverse complement strand
TTAATCATACTATTCCACAAATAATTTTTAACTATATTGTGGAGGGATAAAACCGGTCTCTTTTAAATTGCACTACAGAATCGGCATGGATCTCCGTTAGATTTGAATGCAGAGAAAACTAAACAAAAAGCAATACAAAAATCTTTACTTAAATATTCAATCGCCATTTATTGCCTACAGAAATAAAAATGTTTCTATTAATTTAGGAAAAATACATTAGTATTATTCTCAATTTAAGAGAACTGCCATTTTAAAAATAGAGTTACTCGCTTTCTCCAATGATGACATTTTTAATGGGGGGGATACCCTCATTATTCGCATTTTTGATTCAAGCAGAAAAGAAGAATCACCCTGTAGTATCAGACTTCGACGTTTGAGTTAAATATTATTCAAAATTAATACTTTTCAATATATAAGCAAAGGATTGATATATATTCTTTTACCTTAAAAGAAATTAATCGCTTTCGGTGACCAGTTGTTCATCGCTTATATTAAAAGCAGTAATTAGCCATTTCAATTAAAGAAACAGATAAATCAGCTGACATGGATGGAAATTTAGTATTAATTTTACACTGTGGTAGATAATAAGTAGAAAATAAAAGTGAAGAAAATTAATAAACAAAATAACAGGAAGAACAAATTGAAAGGGAGAGGAATTAAATTGGAGTAGATGACAATTAAATTGAATTAGGATTTCTGGAATTACTTTTATACTTTTACTTAAGTAGAAAAATTATTTCGGCTTTTCTGTACGGAAAGCAAAGGGGATAACGTTTATCCGCATTATTTACATTTTTATTTTTTGAAAGCTATACCTTCTCATAGTGAATATTATTTAATAATAAAAATTTTAAAAAACATAGCCTTAGTCTTTAGATTTCTTTACTCTTAATTTCTAGAGTGCATTAAAAATAGTTCCATATTAAAATACATATTTAATAACTTTAAAAAATAGAACTAAAAGAACTTCTTATGGCAGGCATCATTGAATTTCTATTGTGTTTTTCATACTTTTTGCTAAGTTAAATATGAAAGCGGAATATTGATTAGTAATTTTATAAAATCATATTAATTTTATTATTAATAATTAACTAGAATAATTAATATTCATTAACTAATGAAATAAGAGTTATTACTTCATATTCAAATTCATTTTCTAAGTACTCAATGTTAAAATGCATTAATAATCATCCAAGAATTAAGACATTTATTCTATTTTTAGATCATATCTATTTATAAATGAAATTAAAAAAAAACTAAAATCTATATAATACTTATTAAATAGACACAATTCAAAAATAGAATTTTTTAAAAAACCTCTAAAATGTAGGTGTAGCTCAAAATATTTACATACATTGCATATTTTGAATTAGTTTAAAAAAATGAACTAATGGCATCTCAATTTTCCATTATAGATACATTATTGAATAACTGAATATATATATATATATGAAAATAAACTGAATATGCAAATAAAAATATTAATAGTTATGCAACTATTAAAAAAATTTTAAGATGTTATTTGGGAAGGGGGAGACTCACAGACCACAATGCAATATAAAAATCAATATTACACTAAGATGCAAATGAATAAGTTATTGGCATATCCATTCAAGAAGATCTATCACAGCTGTGATGCATGCAAATAACTGCTATCACAGATGGACAGATCATCTAGTTTGCCACTGCCAGCTGGATTTTCTTCCTTAGCAAATCTTCCATTTTCTTATCCAATATTTTCAAGATGAATATTATTAAACATCAATACTGCAATATTACATCCATTTTTGAGCATGAGATATTTAAAAAACAAAGATATAATCACTGGAAAAACACAGACAAACTTATATTATAGGAGCCATAATGAAAAAATAAGTGGCTAAAAATTAAGTATTGTAACTTAAAAACAGATGACCTTTTAATAAAATAACTGCGAATCAGGTAAATATGATACATTCTATTTTGTTGAATTAGAAAGAAAACTACATAACAAATAAATTTATTATGAATGATTGAAGACAACCAAACTAAATATTTATCTTTAGATTGAATAATATTAGGAATAAACAAAGCTACAAGGTAATGAGAAGTACATAAATGCTATTAAAGTAAATGCAAATATAAATTGCAACTTAAAAATAAAATAATTTTTTTAAATTAAAATTATTACAAAATGACCTGGTTACAATGCATTACACTTCATGAAACAAGAGGATTGTCATAAATAGCAGCTAAAAATAAAATGGGAAAACTCAATTATAAATACTGCCATTTATTTCTCGCACTGCTATGCAAAAAGATTTATTAAAAGGAAAGACATAATTGTTGATAAAATTAATCTAAAAGCAGAAGAGATTCGTATAAAATTTGAGTCAGATATTTTAAATTGAATTATTGATTCAAATGATTTTAAAAACTCTTTTTTAAACTTGCATAAAATAAGTAGATGTATTAATGTTTTCAATTATGCATACTGTGAGTTTCTAGCAAGTTTCTCTGAACCCATATGATTTAATAATCATAATAGAAATTTTACAGCACTAGATTGACTATTAAAAATCATTGGAAACTATGTAACATTATACACAAAAAATAACTGTAAACTTACTTTTAATCTTATGTATCAACTGTATAATAAATATGTTGAAATAGTCATCGACATATATTTATTGTCAATATTGCTTAATGAGAACCATAGCAAATTTTAATATAATTTCTTCCTGAGAACCATAGTAAATTTCAAGATTTGAATTCACATTCTTACTATAAGACAAATAAATACATGTGTCATACACACCTTTAAATAATTTTTATATTTATTATTAATAAAAAATAAAAGATGCACTGTTTTTAAATAAATCCAAAAATTATGTTATGATGAAAAAAATATAACTATAGTCTAAAATATATAAACAAACATTAATTTATTTACAAGTTATTGAATAAATTATATATATAAATTAAGTATTAGGATATTAACTGCATGCTGTTGATGAATATAGTCAAGATTTAACTATGAAAAATTTATTTGCAATGATCCTTGACAATTAATAAATAGAATGCAACAAATACAACTAAAAACTAAAGTTTTCTTCAAACCTTATGATTTTTTTTGCATTTTATTTATTATTGATATTTATAATTATTTAATAAATGAAGGAAAATGAGATACAAAATTATTTGGGTATTTATTTGAATCATCGAGTACAATCGAAGACATTTGCTTTAATAATACTCCAACATTATTTAGGAAATACATGCTCAAATTATTCAGTTGATTTAAAATGTAAAATGCATAATAAAAAATTAACGTGCATATAAAAAGATTGTTCGATATTGTTTTGTTTATACTTCATAAGAAAGAATCGCACAAAAAGTTCAGTCTTTCATTGCTTCTTCTATAATTATTTCACTCAAACAAACTTTTTACCTTTCTTTTAATTCAGTCTATTTATTTGAACTCATTATGCAAAAAACTGTATAGTTAATTTTAAAAAGTACAAAAATTGTTAATTTTCCTGATGAAATTAACCATAAAATTAAATTCAATAGAGTAAAAAATTTAAAACAAGAGAAATAAACGTCAAATTTGGAATTTGCAAAGTCTAACAGAGCAAAAGAAAGTGAATAATATTTATATACAGTTGAAGAGAATTAGTCATTAAAAGAGAACACATGGTGATTGGTGAAAATAGTATACATTTCTGAAGGTGGAATATTATCAGACAATACTTTCTGAAAGTTAATTCAGTCTTGATTAGAAAGTTGTCATGCGAGTCCATGATTAGTTAATAAAAAGATAAAGATATAGAATGAATTACAATTTCTTGATACTTATTTACTATCACAAATTTTCTATCATGAGTAAATAAGGAAATAAAATGCATGCAATAAGTTTTCGCCATAAATAAACATAACAATGAATTTTTTTTACCCATATTCATCTATTATCCTGAATGTATAAAAACTTGTTCAAAAAGTATATTATATACCATAATTAAAACTCAGCAGAAATATTATAGTGGAATTTAAAAAGAAACTAGAATATTCTTATATGATAGCCAAAATAAATTATACCCACAGCAATGCTTGGCAAAAGGATCTCGAAGTGTAAACCTAAGCAATATGTGGGCAAATCGTCAGGCTCATGTCAACCTTTAGGAGTCCAATCACAGCAAACTTAACATCAGCCTGATGCTACAAGCCTGATTTGTAAGATGCACTGTGATTGTACTCATTTAGGTTGACATACAAACGGCCGATCTCTAGAAAGTGTCAATTTCTCAGACCGAGAGGTCCCGAGTTCTATTCTCGGCCAACATCATCTTCCTACAAACTGCTTTCGACCAACATTTTCTAATGAGACGCCCTATTGGAAAAGAGGCTAAAGAAGGGGAAAAAAAGACATTTCGTTTCAATGGCTTGTTACTGAGAACACTTTGAGTTTAATAAAGACAACAAAAAAAAAAAGAATTTGTAATTACTAACAACATATGTTTTCTCCGACTTTAGTAGCTTTGCAACGACGAGTTAAAAAAATAAAGATTTTCCAATCCAGCATCGATAAATAAACCTTCTATTTCTTTTTTTTACGCACTGAATTTGATGAAACAAAAAAAAGATTGGACTGAATTCATTTAGAAAAAAAAAAAAAGTCTATCTACATAGGGCCCTTCAAAAACTACAGAGATGTACGTAGGACTATAACGTAATCAAATCTGTCATGTGAAAAACATGCATATAAAACTCAAACGACATTGCAATTATAATAATGGGGGGGGGCGATGTAGTTTAGTGATCAAGGGACAAAAAAGACAATTTAAATCACACAATTTAGGAGATAAATTATTAGAATTCTTAGTCAGGTTTGTAAAAAAAATCAATCGGTATTTTATCAAGTTTGTTGAATTAAAAGTTAAACAACAGTAAAGTCTTTTTTTTTCTAAGTCAAGAATGAAATATCTCCTAAAAAATTAAACATGATTAAAATGTTTCAAAATGCATGTAATCAAATTTGCTAAACATTAGTAAAGTTTTTTTTTCTAAGTAGAGATTGAAATATAACTTTCTCCTAAAAAATTAAACATTATTAAAGTATTTCTAAATTAAACATTAATAAAGTTTTTTTTCTATGTCGAGATTGAAATATCTCTCTCCTAAAAAAAATCAAACAACATTAAAGTGTTTCTAAATGCATTTTATCAAGTTTGTTAAATATTCCTAGCTAAATTATCAAGTTTTATTTGCTAAAAAAAACATGTAATGTAATACTTTATTAACACATAAAAAAAGACATTTTTTAAAATAAAAATTGATTTATTAAAAAACAAATATGAAAAAAATTTAAAGTACAGATATTTTCGTTTCAGTTTATTCTTCACAATTTTGCAGATGCTCGAGTCTAGCTTGCATCTCTTTAATTTGTTTTTGCAACTATTTCATCATTATCATTTTGCTCAAACTCGTACCACTGGGAAACTTGGGTGCCGATGACTGCAGAAACGGCATACCCGGGGATTCTGGTGCAGGAGGCTTTGATGAAAATTCTGAGGACCCTGGTTTCGGAATCTCTGATGAACAATCAGAGGACTCTGGTGCTGGAATCTCTTATGAGCATTCTGAGGACTCAGGTGCTGGAATCTCTGATGAATATTCTGAGGACTCTGGTGGTGGAGACTTTGATGAACATTCTGAGGACTCTGATATCGGAATCTCTGAAAGTTCTGGTGGATATACCTGAGGGAACCACACCAACTGGTCTCCTATTTGCATGACTATTGGTTGTTGTTGTTGTTGCACCACCTGGTCTCCAACTTACATCGCCAAGGGCTGTTGCTGCTACTGCGCCGATGAATCTGGCAACCATTTTTCTATAGCTTCGTCCACCATATTTGCCTTTTAATAAATGTCACTTCGACTTTTTCTTTTCTCGACGCTGTATCAGCAGCCTGTCAGCATCGTGTCGGTTTCTGGATTTTCCCACAGTTCGACATCGTTGTTCCAAATTTGAACAGAAACAACATCTACGAAAAATAGAGTTTTTTGCGCAGTCATGATCATGCACGTGGTACCTTCTGCCACCACGTAATTTGATTTCGATTGCCAAACGAACCTTTTGAAGAAATACTGATCATGCTAGTAGAATCTCTTGTCTTTCACTTTGTCTAGGTGCTTTTATCTCTCGTCCAACTCGTAAAAGAGCATCGGTGCATCGGTGGTACGATACAGACTGGACTCTTGGGTTCAAAGACGGGAGACTGTGGCCCTTTGGCTGAAGGTCCCGATTCTTTTTCATGGTCAAAGATCGGTGACAGTAATTCTTGCAAAAGGTCAGGCACGTAAGGGTTGTAACTTGACTCTTCTCCATCGTCCACAGGTATGGGTGTGGGTGCCATTTCTTCACCTTCAAAGTCAAAGGTCTCCAAAGACTCAAAGAAGCTGTTGTAAGATTCGTCCATACCTTCGAAATGAAGCGGTGCTACTGATAATTTTTCAATTTTTGCAGATAGCTTTCATACTTCCGGGAGTGGTAAAAAAAATCTAAAAATGAAAGCGTATTTCCAAAGAAGGGCATCTCATCTACGTAAAACAGCAGTTTTCTGCTGATAAGCTTGTTAAATTTCTTGTCAACACGCTCGAAATGTACTTGAAATGAAAAAGGTTCCTTTCCATTCAATTTAAAATAGAGATTGCCACGTGGAATTTTGTGTCAACTCTCTCTAAATGTCATTTTATTGGAAATGTTTGCTTTTCTTTCCATTTAGAATCGAGGAAGCCCCATTAAAATTTCCTGTCTGTGGTGAACCTTTCCCCATTTTTTTAGGTTACTCTCTCACCGACTTCGGGTGCCCAAAGAACTTCAAGAGTTTGATAATTTTTTTACCGAATCGTGAAACTTGTAAAACAACCATCCAAAGTCGGTACGGATACAATTTTTAAAAAAATGGGAGAAAGAGTTACTCGCTGGGATTGCCAGCAAATTTCAGAGGATTGGTGCTGTAATATATACTGCTGAATCGAGGTTCGACGGTTCGACGTGACCCGTCCGAAAATAATCCCTCAAGTAATCGGCAATCCGATATCCTCCGCTTGCCAAGTCTATGGTTTTTCCCAGAGAGAGAATTTTCATGTTTGGATAGGTGACCGGTACCGTCGGTGGAATAACGTCTCGAATGCGTCGTGCATTTTTTGAAGTTTTAAATTTTTTGGTTAATCAGTAAGGCTCTCTGCCAGGGAATATGAGTTTTAACAAATCTGTGATTCGACAATCGAAGTCTCGACAGTCGAAGATTAAAAAGTCGAACTGGAAAATATTTATTCGTTGAATTTTGAAGATTATTCTTTGAACTCGAAGGGTTTTACTCGTTGAACTTGAAGAGTATTTGCTCACTGGACTTCAAAGATTATTCGTTGGACTTCAAAGATTATTCGTTGGATTTCAAAGAATATTCGTTGGACTTCCAAGATTATTCGTTGAACATTAAAGATTATTCGTTGAACTTCAAACATTATTCGTTGAACTTAAAATATTATTCGTTGAACTTCAAACATTTTTCGTTGAAGTTCAAACATTATACGTTGAACTTCAAAGATTATTCATTGAACTTGAAGATTTTCTTAGTCGAAGATTGAAGATTTTTATTCCCTGGACTTCAAAGATTATTCGTTGAACTTGAAGAGTTTAATTCGTTGGATATTCAATGTAGAATGAGCTTTCAAATTCCAGATCGGTCTTCTTATACTCTACAAATGTAAAAAAATAAATATATAAATATAAAAAATAAAAAATAATAATAAAAAAAAATAAAAGAAATAAAATTGTTTCTTTTTTTTACAGTTGTAGATAGATTATAAAAGAATTATCCACAAAAAGAGAGGAAAGAAGAAATTATATATATCTATCTCCGGTGAACCATTTCACAAGGCTGTGTCTTATAAATTTTTCTAAACGTCAAATGAGCTTTGGTAAATGCGCATCTTTCTCCGCACATTTTACAAGCATATCTCAAAGGTGAATTATCAAACTCCGTGTTGAAATTCATATAAATTGAAGTCAACTTTTTCAAAGTCTTGTACGATCCAGTGCAATATACGTCGCTCACTCTGTAACTACTAAACGTTGAAATGACATTTGCTTCCCATCCTTCAGCCAAGGGAAGTCAAAAGCATGCAAAATTCATTGTGACGACCACTCTCTTGCTATCGATACAGAGTACAGCAAATCAATTCGATGAATATCTGGTGAAGAATTTCATTTGCAATGACTCTGTGCGTGTTTCGTCCTTAGATGAAAGTCGAAACGCTCCATATTTATCAATAAAATCGTCCAAGGTGGACGTTACATTTTCTAGAGATACATTTTCATTTTGAAGAGTTTCTGTCGTTAACTTTGCATTACTTTCAGCCATGTCCAGTACAGTCGAAAAATGAATAAATGTTGAAGGATTTTCTCAAAGTAGTGTAAAGTTGAAAGTTGAAGAATTTTTTTCGTTGGTAGGTAAGTTTTAAAGATTTTGTTAGGCCGACTATTGAATGCAGAGTGAGCTCGTTCACCCAAGTCAGCCCTTTTTATACCCTTGTTAATTTTGATAAGAAAAAAAAAAAGAAAAGAAAAGAAGGAAAGAAAGAAAAGGAAAAAAAAGAAAAGGAAAAAAAGAAAAGGAAAAAAACCATGGGGTATTTTTTTTTTGAGAATGTCGTCATTAAAGTTTGAGGATTTTGATTTGATGATTTTTCATTGAAATTTAAAGATTTTTTTAGTTTTAAGCTAACGAAATTTTACAGACTAGTATATACTGATGAAATGCAGGTACCCACGGACTTTCAAATCTCCAGGTCAAAATGTACATTTTTTGGTATTTATAGCAATCCTGAATTCTTCCACAGTTTAAACTTGTGTCTATACGAAATCTACACCTCAAGACGAATCTGTAGATATGCAACATGATGGGGTTTTCAACTGACAGGAGCTCGTATAACTCGACTTTAAGTGATCGGTTAAAAAACATTCAAAATTCCATAAATTTGAAACTTTTGGAGATTTTTGGATGAAATTATCTAGAGAGGTATATAGTGTCGAGATGTAGCTGCCCACGTAGTTTCCAGTCTCTAGCTCGATATTTACAGTTTATGATATTTGTATCGAACCCAAGACCCTCTGGAATTTAAACTCGAGTCTATATAAAATCCCCATCTCGAGACAAATGTTTAGATACCCAACATTATGGATTTGTAATGTATAGAAATTTGGAATAAATCAACTTTACTGGTCGGTTAAGAAACTTTAAAAATTCCATTACTTTGAAACTATTGGAGACTTTTTCATGAAATGTTCATAGAAAGGTATATAGTGTCGAGATGTATCTACCCATGGAGTTTCAAGTCTCTAGCTCAATATTTATAGTTTTTTGTATCAAACCCAAGACGCTCTAGAGTTTAAACTCGAGTCTATATGAAGTCTACGGATTGATACGAGTCTGTAGATATCCAACACGACTGGTTTATAACGTATAGAAGCCGAGAAAACAACACTTCCTGTTTAACCAGAAATGGGGTTACAAAGTTTTGATCCCTCGTTGAAAAAATTTCGAAGCAATCGGCCGGTAAATACCCAAGATATTCATGTTTTTATGGTACGTAACGTGACATACGTGACTCATATATTATTTGAATATATAAATTGAAGGTACCCCCCATGGGGCATCTTGGTTGAAAGTATGGAGGGTCTAAGCCCAATCGTTCAGAAGATTCGTTATTATTATTATTATTTTTTCATAACTGGAGCTGAAGATTGAAGATGTTCGTCTGTGAGTGGGCTCGAGCAAACTGCCGAATCGCCCAAAATGTGACCTTTTTATACCCATCGCTCAGCTTGAAAAAATAAAAATAAAAACAAATATGAACCTTAGGATAAAAAGGGCTGACACGATTGAGCGAGCTCATTCATCCCACCATCAGATGACATCGAAGCTGGTCACGGCATTCACTGAAAGTCAGGCCACTATTTATTCTTTTCAGTAACGGAGATCAAGCCCCATACTTGTTGGGCTGGGCGCTCCGTTATTTCATGTCGTTACCGTTACTGAGCGAGCTCATTCATCGACGAACTTTCAAACTGCAAACATCTTCAGCTCCGACTTTGAAAAAATCAAAGGACAATACCGAATCTCCTGAACGACTGGGGGTAGACCCTCCATATTTTCAACTAAGATGGCCCATGGGGGGTACCTTCGACCTATATATTAAAATGGCATATAGGTCACGTATGTCACGATATATACCATAAAAACATGAATATCTCGGTTTTTTTTTACCGGCCGATTGCTCCGAGATTTTTTCTGTGGGGGTCAAAATTTTTGGACCCCATTTCCGGTCAAAGAGGAAGTGGTGTTTTTTCGGCTTCTATACATCATAAATCCATGGTGTTGGGTATCTAAACATTCATCTCGAGATGGAGATTCGATATAGACTCGAGTTTAAACTCTAGAGGGTGTAGGGTTCGATACAAGAACCAAAAAGTTGAAATTACGAGCTGGAGACTTGAAACTCTGCGGGTATGCATAACTCTCGACATTATATACCTCTCTAGAAAATTTCATCCAAAAATCTCCAAAAGTTTCAAAGTTATGGAATTTTGAATGTTTTTTAGCCGATCACTTAAAGTCGAGCAATACGAGTTCCTGTTGGCTAAAACCCCCATCAAGTTTGGTATCTAAACATTCGTCTCGAGATGGAGATTTGATATAGACTCAATTTTAAATTTTACATGAATTCTGGTTTCCTATAAATACCAAAAACTGTAAATATCAAGTTAGACATATGAAACTCGGTAGGTATGTACAACTCAATACTATATACCACTCTCTAAAATTTCATCGAAATATCTCCAATAGTTTTAAAGTTATGAAATTTTAAAAGTGTTTTAACCGATCGGTAAAGTCGAATTATCCGAGCTCCTGTAAGTTGAAAACCCCATCATGTTGCATATCTACGGATTCGTCTTGTGGTGTAAATTTCGTATAGACATGAATTTAAACTGTGGAAGAATTCAGGATTGATATAAATGCCAAAACCTGTGCATTTTGACCTGGAGATTTGAAAGACCGTGGGTACCTGCATTTCATCAGTATATACTTGCTGTAAAATTTCGTTAACTTGGCACTAAAAAAAATCTTCAAATTTCTACGAAAAATCATCGAATAAAAATCCTCAAACTTTAATGACGACTTTCTCAAAAAAAAAAAAAAAATCCACCATGTTTTCCCCCCTTTTTTTCTTATCTTTTAATTTTTTTTTCTTTTTCTTATCAAGATTAACAAGGGTATAAAAAAGGCTGACTTGGGTGAGTGAGCTCATTCTTCAACGAAATTTTCAGCTGCAAACATCTTCAATTTTCAACTCCAACTTCAATAATCAACGGAAAATCTTCAACCTGGAACTTAGAAAAAATGCTCAAATTTGAACTTTGTAAAAATTTCATTGAAAAATCTCCGATAGTTTTCAATTTTGAACTTCGAAAATTTTTTCAAGTTTGAATTTTGAAAAGATTTTCAAGTATTGAACTTTGAAAAATAATTCCATCGAAAAATTTCCAATAATTTTAAAATTATGAACGATAGCAAGAGTTACGAGCCCAGTCGTACATCTAAGAAATTTGCAGCTGGTTATAAATCTATCACGTTGGGTTTCTAAAGATTCTTCTCGAGTTGTAGATTTCGTTTAGACTGAAACTTTCAAATAAAGATGTATTCGGTATACAGTAAATATTGAAAAAAACTGTAAATTAAGAACTAGACTTTGGAAAACTCAGTTTGTTGTTACATTTCCATACTTTACAACTCTCTATAAAAATTTCATTGAAAAAAAATCTCCAATAGTATGGAAACTACGAACTGTGGAAAGTTACGTATGTCAAAAAAAAAAAAACTTCCAAGTTTACAAAGGATACAAATAATTATGAACCAATCGTGTTGGGTATCGAAGGATTCGTCTGGATTTGTAAATTTCATATAGTTTCGAATTGATTTCTAACACGTCTTGGTTTTGATATATACACTGAAGTGACAAAAGTCATGGTATAGCAATATGCAAATATACAGATGGCAGTAGTATCGAAGCGAAAAAGTATAAAAGCGCAGTTCGTTTTCCAGAGCTTTCATTTGTGTTCAAGTTATTCATGTGAACAGGTTTTTCGTGATTTATGGCGGCACGACGAGAATTAACAGACTTTGAACGTGGAATGTTAGTTAGAGCTAGACGCATGGGTCATTCCATTGCGGATATCGTTAGTGAATTCAACATTCCGAGATCAACAGTATCAAGAGTGTGCCGAGAGTATGAAATTTCAGAAATTTCCCATCATGGACAGCGCAGTGGGCGACCACCTGCACTTAACGGCCGAGACCGCCGACGTCTGTGTAGAATGGTCAATGTTAATAGACACTCAACACTTCGTCAAATAACTGCAGGAATCAATGTGGGACGTGTCCGATAGGACTGAGCTTCGAAATTTGTCTTCCTTGGGCGATGACAGCAGAAGACCGACTTTACTGACAGCACGACATCGCCTGCAGCGACTCTCCTGGGCTCGTGAGCATATCGAATGGTCCCTAGACCAGTGGAAAACCGTGGCGTGGTCAGATGAGTCACGATTTCAGTTGTTACGAGCTGATGGTAGAGTTCGAGTGTGGCGCAGACCTCACGAAGCCATGGACCCAAACTGTCAGCAAGGCACAGTTCAAGCTGGTGGTGGCTGCATAATGGTGTGGGCTGTTTTTACATGGCATGGACTCGGTCCTCTGGTGCAACTGAACCGATCATTGACTGGAAATGGTTATGTTCAGCTGCTTGCAGATCACTTGCAGCCATTCATGGACTTAACGTACCCACACAACGATGGGATTTTTATGGATGACAATGTGCCATGTCACCGGGCCAGAACTGTTCGCGATTGAATTGAAGAACATTCCGGACAATTCCAGCGCATGATCTGGCCACCTAGATCGCCCGATATGAATCCCATCGAGCATTTATGGGACATCATCGAAAGGTCCGATCGTGCCCAAACTCCTGCACCATCCACGCTTTCACAATTATAGACGTCCATACAGACAGCATAGCTCAATATTCCTGCAGAGGACTTCCAACGACTTGTGGACTCCATGACACGTCGAGTTGTTGCGCTTCGCCGGGCAAAAGGAGGACCGACACGATATTAACAGTCATCCCATGACTTTTGTCACTTCAGTGTATATATATATATATATATATATATATATATATATATATATATATATATATATAATCTATTTACAACTGAAAAAAAACCCAGCTTATTATTATTATTTTTATTTTTTAATTCTTGTAGAGTATAAGAAGACCGAGCTGAAATTTGAAAGCTCATTTTACATTGAATATCCAATGAATTAAACTCTTCAAGTTCAACGAATAATCTTTGAAGTTCAACAAATAATGTTTGAAGTTCAACAAATTATCTTTGAAGTTCAACGAATAATCTTTGAAGTCCAACGAATAATCTTTGAAGTCCAACGAATAATCTTTGAAGTCCAACACTAATCTTTAAAGTTCAACGAATAACCTTTGAAGTCCAACGAATATTCTTTTAACTCCAGCGAGTGAAAAACTCTTCAAGTTCAACTAATAATATTTGGAGTGCAACAAGTTAAACTTTTCGAGTTTGACAAGTAATCTTCAAAGTTCAAAGAATAAATATTTTTCAGTTCGACTTTTAAATCTTCGACTGTTGAGACAGACATGTGGTTCACGATCAATTTTCTCCCGACGACGAAAACTTTGGCCACGCTATTGCTTTGGGTGTCGACAATAACTTTGTTGACTCTCCGATTCATTAAAACCCATATTGCCTGGCAAAAACCCTTACCGATTATTCAAAAAATTTAAAACTTCAAAAAATGCACGATGAATTCGAGACGTTATTCCACCGACGGTACCGGTCACCTATCCAAACATGAAAATTCTCTCTCTGGAGGAAACTGTAGACTTGTCAAAGAAACGCGTGGAGGATATCGGATTGCCGATTACGTGAGAGATTATTTTCGGCCGGGTTACGTCGAACCGATTCCGATGAAGAATCGATTTGGCAGTGTATATTCCTGCACCAATCCAGTGAGATTCCAGCGCCAGAGTCCTCAGAATGTTCTTTAGGGATTCCAACACCAAAGTCATCAGAATGCTTAACAGATATTTCAGCACCAGAATCCTCAGAATGTTCATCAGAGATTCCGAAACCAGAGTCCTCAGAATTTTCATCATAGCCTCCAGCACCAGAATATATGCCGTTTTTGCAGTCACCGGCACCCCAGTTTCCCAGTGGTATGAGTTTGAGAAAAATGATAATGATGAAATAATTGGAAAAAGTTTATACATTATATGTTTTTTTAGCAAATAAAACTTGATAATTTAACTAAGAATGTTTAACAAACTTGATAAAGTGCATTTAGAAACACTTTAAGGATTAATTTAGAAAAACTATACTAATGTTTAATTTTTTTAGGAGAGAGATATTTCAATATTATATAGACCTAATAATACAAAGCAGCTATAAATATAACAAAAATGTATTTGAAATTGAAACTCACAATAATATAAAGCATCTATAAAAATAACAGAAAAGTATTCGAAATTAATACTTTTATTTACAATTTGAACAATAATATTTTACATGAGATTTGCAAACGTGATTCACGCAACTAGAACAAAACATATTAGTTTTGCTGTCATTGCTTGACGTATAGAAATTGCACCTTGCACGTTTGACATGCAATGTGTGTTCTTAGCAAATCTTGATGTTCATTTTGCTGTGTAAATTTGTGTTTTTAGTACATGCGAAGTTTTACTGTCACATAAAGTCTATATTTTGATCCCATATTTAGATGATTTACTTGGTATATGCTGTTTCAAAGACGTTCGGCTGCTAAATTCCACTAATTATGCTTCTACAATAACATTTTCATACGAATTATATAATTTTGGTAGCATTTCTATCCATTTTACCCTGAAATCTCGCTCTGTACCTAATTTATCCAAATTTCTCCATTCTTGACAGATTTATTATCAAAACGAATAACTCTCGATGGGATACAAAAGATTTCGAGGGGAATTTCGAGGATATGGAATATATTTCTGCCAGCTATAAACACCAGCTAACAGTAATAATGCGATATATATTTGAAAAGTTTTATTTTCGATTTGTTTCCACTTTCTTCCATAAATTTTTTCTCCTTCAATATTAGTCCTTTTTAGGATTTCGTTTTCAATTTTGGAATTGGAATACTATTTCAAATAAACCTTATACGCCCGTTTTCCTTGCCGTTACATATCTAATGGCTGCTGGAGTAGTTTTTATAATATTAACAACTGTTGATTGAAAATAATGTTGCAGACGATCCAACTTCCACTTTACTTCAAGATTGTTGGACTGAATTTTTTCATAAATAAATTAACAAAAATAAAATTTTCTGAAAAATTTGTATTAATTTAATAGACATTTTAAGTGTCAAGACCTAGCACATGCGTAGAATTCATTCCTTTTCATTGCATTGCTTTTTTAGACCAGCCTCCTATTATCTTTTAAAATATGATTGAGTGATTAAAAAATATGATCAAAAATATGATTGTGTGTTTTTAAAAATATTAAGAATCTTAGAAGTCACAGCTCACAGATGTAAACTTCGAGCGATAGAATAAGCGCTAGACCGTCTTACTTTTTTTTTTTTTTTTTTTTGCTGGAGGTCAGTTTGAGTCCCGAAAGCGAGGAATGTTTTTACATATTTTTATTATTTTTTTTTTCTTATTTTGAGTATTATTTTCCACAATATTTCGACATTCATAATGGACTTTCTCTATATCTTAAGCATCAAAAATAAAAATTTCTTCAAAATAACGATAAATTTCATAGAAATTTTAAGTGTCAAGACCTCGCAGAATTCGTCCCTTTTCCTTGCGTTGTGCTTATCCACCATATTCAAATTTTTTTTAAACTATGATTGTTTAATAATATTAAGAATCTCAGAGGCCTCAAGTGGCAGATATAAGTGTGGCGGATGGAATGAAAGATATGCCATTTCGAAGTTTTTTGTTGGACGTCAGTATGAACCCTGAAAGCAAGAAATGGTTTTACACATTTTTCTCCTTTTTTTTCCCCTTCTTATTTTGAATAATATTCTCCCCATCATTTTCTCAGTCATAATGAATTTTCGTGTATATTATGCATAAAAAAATATAAAAATATTTCTCAAAGATAATGTTTTTAGAAACTTTAAGCTTCAAGACCTCGTACAGACTCAAAATTCCTTTTTTTTTCTTTGCATTGTGCTTTTAGATCAGATTTCCATTGTTTTTGAAACTATGAATATTTAATAATATTAATGTTTTCTGATGCCTTTGGTGGTGGATCTGCGTCTGGCGTAAAGGTGTGACTGACAGTTCGTTTCGATGTTTTTTGCTGAACCTCAATTCGAGTCTGAAAAGTGAGATATGGTTTTATACATTTTTCTTCTATAGGTATGTTTTTAAATATTATTATCCATACGATTTCTACATTCTTATACCATATCTTTTTACAGTCTCTTTTTTCATACCTTATGCATCAAAAATTTAAATATTTTCTAAATTTCGAGAAATGTAATAGAAATTTGAAGCATCGAAACCTCGCACATTTGCTGAATTCATTTCTTTCATTGCACAATCTAGAAAATGTAGAATTGTCTTATACATTTTGTTTTGCTATTTTTTTTTCTCTTTCCTTATTTTGAATTTTATTCTCTATGCTGTTCAGCATTCATAATGAATTTTTTCTTATTTTAAGCATCAAAAATAAAAATAAAAATTGATTAATTCAAAATTCATTCCTTTATATCGCATTGCGCTATTAGATCAGGTTCCAATTATTTTTAAAACTAGGATTTTTTAATAATATTTAGAATCTTAGACGTCTCTAGTGACAGATGTATGCTTTGCGCGATAGAAAGAACCACAAGATGTTCCGAGGTTTTCTGTTGGCACTCAGTAAGAGTCCCATAATTAAGGAATGGTTTAATATATTTTCTTCGATTTTTTTTATATATATTTTTGAATATTATTCACCATACGATTTCCACAGTCCTGATGAATTCATCCATATCTTATACATCGAAAGTAAAAAAAATTCTTCAAAATTTCTATAAATTTTATAGAAATTTTAAGCGTCAACACTTTGCACACTAAGAATCTTTGAGGTTTCTGATGGCAGATATAAGAGTAACGCGATGGAATGAACTTAAAAGTTTTGGAAGATTTAACTTTGGTGGACTTAAAGATTTTGGAAGGACCTCAATTGGAGTCGCAAAAGCGAGGACTTGTCTATACATTATTCTGCCTTTTTTTTCTTATAATTTTGAATATTAATCTTCATGCTATTTCAGCATTCATAATGAATTATTTCATATCTTAAGCATTAAAAATAAAAATTTCTTCGAAGTTTCAAAATCTGAATAGAAATTTAAATTGTGAAGGCCTTGCACATACGCTTAATTTATTCCTTTTCATTGCATTGTCCATTTTATTCGATTGTGTATTTTGACCAGATTCCCATTATTTTTACAACTAAGAATGTTTAATAATATTTAGAATTACAGACGTCATTGGGGAGGGGTGTAAGCGAGTCGCGATGGAATGTACGAGGCCGTTTCGACATTTTTTTCTGGGTGTCAGCAAGTCCTGAACGCTGTGAAAGGTTTTATACCTTTTTCTCGTATTTTTTTCTTATTTTGAATATTATTCTCCACTATTTCAATACTCCCAATGATGTTTCTATAGCTTTTCCCATCAGAAATAAATATTTTCTTCAAAATATCCATAAATATAATAGAAATATATGTATACTGTATATTAAAAAAATATATATTCTAGCAATGAATGCAATGAATAAGTGAAACATTCCGTATATGGCAAAGTAATTTTCCGCTCTAAATAATAGTGCAAGATCGTGCACTAGTATATAAATCGAATGAACTTTCCTAGCCAATAGTGAGTTTCCGATTTTCCTCCTGCTTGTAGGAGTTTTAGCTCTCTTCTCTAGGTTGTAGAATCTTTAATTTCTTTTTCGGTCGTTAACGTTAACTGCAATGAATGAACTTGAGTTCGCAGATTAATTTTTGAAAACCAATTCCTATTTCAAATTTGATTATAATTTAATAATACCTGAGGCGCGAACCGAAAGATTGTAACTATTTATTGTAAAATCGTTTATATCAATGGATAGTGCGTCTGCTTGTCCGCCTTGTCCCAGAAAAGCTTTATTCCAAAAGCAGCGTGGTGTTACTTCCAAGCATTCTCAAACACTAAGGAAATCTGGTATAATTTAAATTTTTAACATTTAATTCTAATAAGTGTACTGTATATAATGTTATATAAGCAGGACGTCTATTGGTGATTGACTCCGAATATCATTTGAATTATAAAATTTGTTTAATTTTATAAATTATTTTCGAATTAAGATAAATTCCTGCTCCAGATAAAATTATCATTTTTATTAAAGTCATTATAGTATGCCTAAAATGTGAAAGTTAAAGTGTTTTGTTAACTTTGATGCTAAATGAAAATGTTGATAAATTATTGTGCAGAACTCTAAATTTCTTAACTTGTTTTTCTTTAAATATTTACTAAATATTGAAGATCAGACTAAAGAATGAGGTACAAAAATTTTTAATTTTTTCAAAGTAATAATTACTAAATGTGGTAACTTAATAGTTTTGTTTAGTTGTTATTGACGAGTGTCTAATGTTTTTTTTTTGACAATGGCGAAAACTTTGTACCGTAATTTTTAGTTTAACCATTTTTGAGTTTGTGGAACGTGTGTTATATTACGGAAAATTCTAACATTCGGTAAAATTGTCTGCCATCCATTCCAGGTATTAGAGAATAGCACTATCTTTCAACGTCCGTGATTTTTTAAAGGTTTTGAAAATTTATTTGGATCTCTTAATAGACACCTTGATAAAACAGCAGCTTGTTTTGTCTCTGTCATCTAAAAGTATTAATAAAAAAATCTAATATTTTGTACTAGTGTAAATTGATATTAAGAAAGTGTATCTTGTACATATATTATTGGTCATTAATTAAACACATCAAATGTACATATATCCATTGTATTTTACAATTTTCAAATTAATAACATTTTATATAATTAGGCTTTTCATAAAATTACTAACTTTAATTATTTAGGATGTTCTCTTGAAAATAAATTGGGAATGGGATAAGACATTTCAGCAAATTGTTTTATTCTGTAAGTTATCAAAATTATTATCATTTGCTAATCCTTTTTACTTAAAATATTCTAATTAAAAAGGATTACTTGTGCTCAGCTTAGTGTTTTCAACTCTTACTTTGAAAGTTGAATGAAAAGATGCAAGAGTAATTGAAATTATTTATTATTTTAAAATAAGTCATCATTTTGTGATATAATTTTCGATTTTAATTCTCTCTATATATTTCAATTTGAAGCTTTTTTATCCTGTCCTTGAACTTTTTTTTTTCCTTGATTCATTTTCAAAAGAAATGAAATTAAAGGAACCGTGCTTGTAAAATACTATGATTACTTATTTATTTTTAAATATTTGATACTAAAAATGTAAATTAAACTTTGACTAAATTTTTTTATTTAAAATTTTATTATTATTAAAGCCTTATATCTTCTTTAATATTCAGTCACATTCTCTGTATTTTGTTAGGATCTGTTCACTTCTGTTTTTGGTTTTTGCTCTTAAAAGAGTTGAAACCATTTTAATTGTATATCTTATTCATGCAATGAAAAATATTTTCTACTTGCAATCCATTTCTTCTCTGGTTGAGCAAGTTATATGTTGTTTCATAAAAAATAAACTAATAAAGGAACTAGATTACTAGTAAATTATAAAACGTAAAAAGTTAATAAGTAAAGAAATCTTACAAAACTTTAGTTTCTACCAGATATTTCCATAATATTTTTAAACAATCTTAATGAAACATATTTTAAGATATAAACAATTAAAATTAATTTTTAATCTGACTGGCAGAAAATATGATTTATATGAAAATAGTATAACTAACAATTTTGATAGTTTGAATGTGTTAAGAATTTATTGCAGATCTGTTTGAAAAATTATATTTTTTAGTACATTACTCTTCAAAAAAAGACTGTAGTTACTCATGTAAAAAGGTATTAAAAATAATTATTATTAATACTTTTGAAACAGTATTTTTAGTTTAGTTTTCATGTTGAGTAATCTATTGCAAAATAATTCTGAATGTCTTTTATCTCCCTGTGTCTATTCATAATATATTCAGGAATATTTTTTTTCATTAAAAAAAGTTAATCTGTGAGGACATAAATTGAGATTCTGAAGCCCCAAGGCTTTAATTTTTTTCAGGTAGATTGTTTCCTGAACCATGTATATATAAAAATATTTAATGTATAATGATTCAGTTTTTAAACCATTTAAAAAAGGAAATATTTTTAAGCTTTAAAAAAATGCTTTCTTTGTTTAGGTAGTTTAAAAAACTGAACTATCCTCGATTAAGTACATTTCAAGAAATAAATCGCAATGTTTAAAAAAATATAGAAAATTTGTTTTTCAGTAGAAAACACCTTCAGCTATAAAGCTTGCATTAGTAAAAGTACAAAATTCTCCGCTATTAAATAGTATATTTAAACTATTAAGGTTAACTTATTATTTTAAGGAATAGACTTATGTATTTTCTCATAGTATGAAAAAAATGATTGAATTAAATTTTTATTTATTAAATGAAATAAAAAATGCTCAGGAGGTAGTTATTTCAATCAATTCTTATTGCTATTTATTTCAAGATATTTTCAAGTGTATTATAATTTATATATATATATAAAATAACTAATGAATATTGGCAATATTTCAAATAATTATTTTAATTACTGCTATAACTAATCTAATTTTGTCTTTTCTTTTAAAAATATGAAAAGAATTTAAAAATAAAAAGAAAACTATGTTAGAATAGGCTCATGTCTTTAATTTGCGATTCATTTTTTATGATTTAATTGTTTAAAGTAAATGAATAATTTTTATATTTATTATTTCTTGTAATCCAATTACATTTTTTCTTTTAGGATATGAAAAAAATGATATTATGAGCAACTACTCAAAACTGCGATTTGAAAAAGAATTGACCAAGAATTCAAAAGCCTTAGAAAAAGGTAATTTTTAATTTTATTTATAACTTCATTAAAAACAATTGTATACTGTTTTGCAATTACTTTGTATTCCAAGATATTTCAAGTTGATAATATTGAAAGTGATACATAGTGCATCATCATAAAAGTGCCCTGAATATAATTATGATGTATTAGATTATTCTATTGTTTATTAATTTGGTATTATTAAAGATACAAAATTTTATTTCTGTTTGTGAAATGAATTTGGTAGTCTTTCAAACAAAGGTATATTAAAGTCTTATTGCAATCACTGAAAAAGAATTGCTGTTGTTTTTTCTTTGAGTATGTGTAGCATATGATCATCAGTTTTTTTTGTTTTTTTTCTGTAATAATATTGCCTAACTTGGCTTATGAGCAGAGCTAATTTACTAATTAACATACAGTCACTCTTTCCATGCATAGCGGATGGGCTGGTTTGAGTTATTATAATCTATTTCAGACTGGATTGTTTTTGTATTATTAACTGTAAATATTTAGAAATAACTATTGTAAACAAATGAATGCTTGTTCTGTCTGAATTAAAACCCCTTTCAATCCACGAATTCATTGGAACTGTAACATTATGGATACGTTTATAAAAATATTTCTCCTTTATTAGATAGATGATCATCTGAAATATTTTTCTTCTTTATTTAGAATTTGGTTTAGTTGTAGTTTCTTTAGTAGTTGAATAATGTTTATATTTAAAACTATATTATTTATATTAATATTTAAAAATTTCTGTATACCCTTATAAAATATTTGGCAGGGAGTGGGCAAACTTAGAATTTTTATTTGAGAATTAAAATTAGTTTTTAAATTCCATGTTTATTAAAAAAAATTTGTTATATTTTGCATAATACAATAGACATTTGATTCTGTATACAATTTTGTAAAAAGTAGCTGCTATATTCCTGGTCGCATTAAGTTTTTTAATAGTTGTATTTTTAATTTATAATTTAATGAAGCTAAATATATAATAAATGATTCAGTAAAATAAAATATTATATTAAAATTTAAAAAATTAACCTTTATATCATTATAGAGAAAAAAATCGAAAAAGTGTAGTTTTCAGTAAGCTGTAAAAAAAAAAAAAAATCAAAACTACAAAATGAATATTTACTGATGAAAAGATTGCCTAAAATCAAATTACTCTGATATATCACTGTAATTTGTTCATATCTGTGTTTTTGAGATTCACAGGGGGTTACTTTTGTTTAGTTAATAGTATTGTAAAGTATGTCCTAGGTATGAAAATGTTTTTTCATTGAACTTTGTTAACAAATACTTACAAATCTAAAAGTATTTGTTCCCCCTTTAATTGGGGGGTAACTTGCAGATAAGAAGGATGAGAAAAAAGTCTGAAAAAGTGAAACTGCATTTTCATCTGTAATTATTTTTAAAAGCTGTGACTTTGAATTAATTTTTTTCATATTAAATCAATGAGATGAAGATATAGAATTTAAAGTTCCTTTTACCTAAAGATAGCTGGAATCACTAATTGCTCAATAGTATCAATCTTTTCAAGTTATTTATTATTTAGTAGTGGAATATTTTTGTATTTTTGAACATCAACCAGAAGTTGATAGATTTATTTTCGAAAAAACTGTGAAATGAACATATCTCTGAAGAAATCGGGTTTAAACTGTGTCGAAGTGATTGTGACTTTAGAGAGCAAATTAGGATTTACCTAACAGAGTAACATAATTAAATTAACTGCAGTTAGAAATAAAGACATAACAAAAATATAAAAACTTGTTGATTGTGGGAAACTTATTCATGTTATTGCAAATTGTGATTTTCAATTTAAAAACAATAAAAATTAAAAAATTAAAATGAAACAAAATTATAAAAATAGTTTTATAGATTAATTAAGGAATAATATTGGGTGTTTGATACTACTGTTAGTATTCATTTTTGTGGTTATCTAAAAAATCTTAAACAAAATCTTAAATTCTGAAGCAGGTTATTTCAATATTGTACAAAGTTGTCCTTTTATATTTATCTGGAACAGTTTGGCAGGATGTATATTGTTCTAGGATAGTTTGCCTCCAGTTACATCTCGCATGTTTCAAATTGTCAGAGATAGATGGAATCAAATTTTACTGCATCTAGAAGAAAGTGATATCTTGTTCCATCAAGCTGTTACATGTCTGAGTTGTTTTGACATTTGGAATAAGGCATTTTACTTCAGCGTTCTTATATAAAAATAGCAAAAAAAAAAAAAAAAAAAAAAAAAAAAACCACCTTGCATGAATTACACTTTTTGTAATATTTTTTTCTACTTTAATGAAGTGTATTTGCTTGCAATATCATTATTTACTAATACTAAAAGATACTATTGGTATTCAACTACAAGATTCTATTTCTACATGATATTATTATTAATGTTTCATTTCATTAGTTTTGCTTATAGTAGCTGCCTATTAATTTTCTTCAGTCACTGTTGATAATTTAAGCTCATTGAGAATACACATCACAAAATAAAACTGCAATCAGTTTTAATGAATAGAATTTTTCTTTTTATATATTTTAAGCAAGATGGGCCACAATGAGAATTTTTTGACTGGGTATTCTGCAGCTGTTTTTGTTTATCAGCCACAGATGTGGCATTTCTTGGGTGTGTGTCTCTTATTGCCAGAATTGATTTCTTTTTTGTTTAGGAATCTGAACTGTTTTGGAATGTGAATTAGTTTGGGTTGAGAATAAGAGACAGCAGAGAATCAGGAAGACTGGTTCTTCTCATCTTTCTGATAGAACTTCAAGATTTTTAAATGAACTTAATAAACAAGACTCATTATTATTCAGATATGAATTTAAAAAAATCATGTTATAGTAATTTTGTAAATTACTTTAAAATGGCCCCTAAAAATTGTGCAAAACGTTGGAAGTACAAAATTTTCTGATGTAATGTAAATTAATTCCTTTACTCTTGATATTAACCATGCATGCATAGTTTAAAATTTGATATTAGAACATTGCAGGATTTTAATTTGATGTCTTACTTTTTTTTTCTTTTACTTTTCCAGAGCTTCATTTGCAAAGACTTGAGCAACTCAGACTCTTAGCTGATAAACTAAGAGATGATGCATGGTTATATCCTGATATTGAAAGTAATCTAGGAATTTAAATAAACACTCAACTACATCATAGGAAAAGCAATGTCCTCTTGTGATCCTGTAGTATTAAATTATGAAAACTGTTTACTTAGGCAGTCTGATATTGAACTGTTAACCCCACCTAATTGGTTAAATGATAATATTATTGCTTTTTGGTTTGAATATTTAGAAAATGATGTGTACAAAGATCATAAGAAGGTTTTAGGATTTGTCTGTCCTCAGGTTGTTCAGTACTTGAAGTTTGGCCTTCCAGAAGATGTCAAGTCTACCATAGAAGGGCTTGAGTTGGATACCAAGCAGTACATTCTCTTCCCTGTGAATGATTGTCGAGCACAAACTGTTCCTGGGGGCACCCATTGGAGCCTTCTTGCCTACAATGCATCAGAGAACTTATTTGAGCATTACGATTCTTATCCTGGAAGTTGCAATCTTCCTGTAGCAGAGAGCTTGGCGAAAGTCCTTGCCATGTTTCTTCGGAATTCATTGAAGGGTGGGCACCCGCCTGTTATACAAGAGATGCCTTGCACTCAACAAGTTAATACCTACGATTGTGGGATGCATGTGATCTGCAATGCTGAAGGTTTGTGCAAGAAATTCACCACCAAAGACAAGAGGCCTTTGACAGATATAGTGCCTTCAAGTGTGGTTGCACGTTCCAGAGAATCTCTAAAGGCAATTATTTATTCCTTACGAAAATAAATGCTCTAAGACAATCAAATATGTAAAGTGAATTATTGAACTTCAGTCATTACATCTATGTCTATCATTCATGAATTTTGATTTAAGGGACAAGGAAACTTGAAATGTCACAATTATTTTGAACCATGAAGAGTTATCGGTTTCAAGAGATCAGGGCTGGGAATTTCATTCTATACTATATCTAAGGAAAATGGACATTCTTAGCTAATATTAATGTATGATTTTTTTTAAAGCATTTTTTTTCCCTCCCACCTCATGAGATGTATTCTGGTATTTATATCTTAATTACAATATTTGAATCTAGAATATACTTTAATATTTTTCTGGTTTCTTCATTATGAAGGCATGCTCTGAATTTCTATTTTTTTAATATCTTATTTTATAGTCAGCTGCAGCTTTGAAAATTTTTATATGTGTTGTGCATAGATTATTCAGATACTTTCTTGTACAGATGATTTAAGACCAGATGTTTGCATTTATGGCAAACTTTTTTTTGTGCGTGTTTATCTTATTTTTTTCCTTAATTCAGTAATGATTTAACTAAATGAAGAATTTTCAAAACTATTCCTACATTAAAATTTTGCTTTTAAAATTTCTTTTCTTTCAAGCAGATTTTGTTATGATGTAATTTTCTTCTAGAGATTTGATAAATAATCTAAGTTAATAATTTTTATTATGTTGAGTATATGCTAAATTTTATTATTTCATGAAACCAAACAGATTAATTAAAAAAAAAGCAAAGTAGTTTTATTGTAATTTCCTGTGTATTATCCATAACAGCATCTAATCCGCAGGTATTACTTTTAGTCCATACAAAATGAAAATCAGTAGATAATTTGCAGTGGCAGATTAGTAGTGATGATTTACAAGGTTTTGATCAGGTAATCTGCAGGAAATTGCAGTAATTCAGAAGCATCCATCCATTCCTTACTCTAAATGCTTTTTAAATTCTTCAAGTTCTTACAATTCCTAGTGCAATTTGATAGTTACGTACAGTTTGGCATTGTCTTGTGGAAACGGGCTTCTTGACTATCTACGAGATTAATAAATTTCCTTTGTGATGTAATTTAAATTTGTTTTTGTACTTCTTGCTTGCTGTTTTATTGTCACATTATTAACAAGAGCTTCTGCATTTACCTAGTATTAAATTATTATTAAGAAAAATTTTAGAATAGTTATTTATTGAAATGTTTTTTCAGGTCACCTTTAAATAAAAAAAAAAAACAATAAACTTGATACTTAGAATGCCTTTATTTCTATTGTAATAAGTTTAAGACACACAAGGAAAATAATGAAATTATGTTTAAATACTTCTAGATACATTTTCAATACTGGCAGGTGCTAATTGTTTTATTTAGGCATCTCCTTTTATATAATTTCCCCCTGAAATTATTTAAAAATGTGGTCAACACAATACAATTTTGGATTTTTCTTTTTAAGGCACTGCATCATAACTTTGTAATATTCATAATTGAATAGTTATTTATTCAGCGTACGTTATTTACTTGTATGTTCTTTCAAATAATTGAGTTACATTAATTTACCATATTAGCATTGTTACTTAAAGCTAATTTGATTCCCCCTTGTTACAAATATATATTCCAGCAAATCTAAATGCTCATTCAAATTTAATTGAAAAGAATTATTATTAAATTGTGTAATAAACCTCAATTTGCAGAATGTAATTTAATGCTTGTCTGGAAAAAATGAAATATTTGAATGTTGATAAATTGTAGGTTAATAAGCAAGATGTTTCTTATTTTTGTTTCTATTGCAACACACTGCTTCCTTCTATCTGCATTGAAAAAGAAACACATTGTTTTAGAACATATTTATTTACATTTGAATACATTACAGTTCATGTAAAAATTTGTTTACACATCATTAGCATTAATATACAATTAAGTATCGATTTTTCTGAAATATTTTCATGCTTTTATAAAATTCATAATTTTTGTTCGTGAAATATTCTTTGTTCATTCAACATTCTGGCTTACTGACTAGAAAAAATATTGTAATTTTTTTTAAAAAAAAGTTTCAGTGTTACACTTATAATCGTTAATTGTCAAATAAGCATTTTCAAGTACATTTGTAAAATGAATGGATGTTTTTTACAACCAATATTTGTTATTTTCAACTAAGTTAAAGCAAACAAACATCATTTGTCTTGAACTTTCTGTTATTGTTATATTTAAATCACTAGAAATGAATTAAAATTTTGTTTTCACATATTTTAAGTAAAGTTATTCTTGATATAAAATAGTGAATGCAGAAAATATTATTTAAAGAAGAGTTTTTAAAATTAGATTCAATTAGTTTTTTGTGTTTAATAATTAAATGTTTAAATTATATATGTTTAAATATTAATTACATCATATTTTCATTTCAGTTCTTCCTAAACAGAATTTTATTTTTATTTAGATGGTTTCAGCCATCTTAATAAAAAGTGTCTGTACTTGCTGAAGGGCTGTAACTCTGTTACATTCACATTTTTATATACATTTTTAGTTTACAATTTACATGCTTGTCGTAGGCACTCTTTTGACCTCTAGAAGATATCTCAGTTGTATGCTGTTCTGCCTTTCCTCTTTATATTTCAGCTTTTAGGCTTTATTCTCACTTAAGAGGTGGACGAATCTGCTTTAGATGAATTGTCTCTCTTTGTCTCGCCATTTTGATGGTCAGCTATTGCCACTGTGGGGCTGTTCTGTAAAGAGAAGCTTTGACTCAGTGGTTTACATTTTTTGGAATTTAATTAAAGCAATAGGTACCTTGTTTTTTTGAAATAGGAGTATTGCATAGAAAGTTTCATATAAAGGGAATTTTTATCAAGAGTTAACAAACTTTTACCCAAGATTCTTAAACATCATCCATGCATGCAATTTTTTGTTTACTTACCTGTTAGGAAATAAAAGATAAAGTAGATCAGTGGAATAAAAGAAAGTAATAGTATAGATATATTTTGAAAATTTTAATGAAATATTTCATATTGAAGTGGTCCAATTATTATTTATTTAACAGTAATGCATTCTATAAATACTTGAACAAATTCAAATTTATATTTAAGATTTCTTTAGAATAATGGATCTTTTGCTAAATTATCTACATCCTTGAAATATGTAGAAAAATGTTTTTAGTATTTCTACTGAATATAAAATATTCACTTAATCCATTCTGTTCAAATACATTCAATGACATTTAGTGAATTTTAAAACTTGATAAAGTAACTAATCTAAGTTAAAATTGCATAAAAAGTTTAATTGACCATGAAAATAAAATTATATGTGTTATAAAATTTATATGTAAATAAGCAATTTTGCCTTAAGCATAGCTTTTTCTCTAAATTATTGAGTAATAACATTGTTCCAAATTGCTAACAAAAACAATGCAATTGTATTCAAATCTTTAAAAAGGCTTATATATATACATACTCTCTCACTTTTGAGTTGTTTTCGATTTATGTGTTCAGATAATCAGTTATTATTATCTTTACTGATTCTCAAAACTTTCCAATCTTGAATTGAATTACAGCTTCTGATAATTATTTTCGAATCGAAGATATTTGATTTATTCTCCTGCATATGAAATGAGTTACATTTTCAGTTTATGTACTTGCTGAATTGTTTTAAATATGATATCGCTGCTTTGTGTGAAACACAGCATGTGCAGTGATACCTTAGGTTAATAGACTCATTGAAATTAAATTTGATTTTCATGTGCCATGTGTAACTAAAAATGTTTTTAGCAACAGTTGGAAACATCTGATAGTTTTACCTATAAAAATAATTAAATTGAATGGAATGCTTTATTGTATGAAAGGTTCATCAAAAAATATTTCAAATATACAAGAAATTCAGAATGAAAGAAACATTTTACATGGAGAGGATAGAAAAAACAAACAAACACTAATAGGATAGATAGAAAAACTGATAGAAAAGGATAGAACTGAAATACCTGTTGCTGGAATTGATTTTAAACTTGACCACCATTAAATAAACACTACAGATTTAGACATTTGATTATACAGCAATTCCCATATTATACATGAGTAACTAGCAAAATATATATTATAATTTTACATTGAAAGGAAGTTAGTGATCGATTTAAACTGATTGTGGGTGCACTGAAGTAACGATTGACAATTTGCAACAGTTTTAATGCCTAAGTTTGGCTCCTTTCAAGTTAATAATATATATTTAGCAAAACAAAATACTGAATTGAAATAAAAAAAATCCAACAATATATCATGAAAATCATTTGCACACCTTAATATTTTTTATGAGTCTCCAAATCCTTTCTTTTGAAGAGAAGGGTCTCCTTGATAGGCAAAAACATGAATTTTAAAAAAAGGGGTGGGGTCTTTATTTTAATCAGTTGAATTCTATTAATCTTAAGATTCTTCAAACAAGGAAAAAGCTACTTCATTTTGATGGAGACTCTTAGGTTCAATTTTTAAACTTATATACTCTATAATATAAATTGATTTTTAAGACTACAACTAATTACTTGTATTAGCAAATATGATTCTAAATGTGATTTGATACAGGGAGAAAAAAATGTTACGTACTTTTGTTCCTAAAGCATTGTATTTATATTCAAGTACATCCATTATGTTTGTCAGTCATAATGCTTTAAAAACTAAAAATTCAGCAATTTTATTCTATTTTATTTACAAAAATTGCAATGAAAAAATGTGCTTTGAAAATTTATTTGGAGAGCACTTAATGCTTTTCTTACACTAATGCCAAAAAATTTGGTCATTCTGAAATTTTTCAGATTATATCATAACAATATTATAAGCTTAGACCAAGATTACTTTTACTGACTGATCATTATAATTTTAAAATGCCTTTTCTTATATGTTTATATATAGTGATACTTTTAAACATCTCGACAAACAATTTGGATAAAACTTAAAAGCTTTTTTTTATTGTGTGAATTGTGAAATTCAGGCAAATGAATTTAAGAACTTGATCTTATTTAAGAATCAAATTGATATTCTGATGTAATTGAAAAAATTAAATATATATTTTAATTCTAATCAATAATTAAGAACAACTTTTGAAAGATGCCATGTCTACTGAAAATATGAAAATTTAAAATCCATGCACGGCATTTTAAAACTGTTCTCAAATTTTTTATAAACAAAATAAAAATGTTAAATTTTTCCTTTTTTTTTTTTTGAAAATTTGGTAAATATTTTGAATGAATCATGTTGAATTTTTTCTTTCTTGTATATGTAGTATAGAGAATGTATGGTAATTGTTAAAATTTTTTTTAACTCGGATTAACTTTGAATTTGATAAACACATTTATGAAAAATGTCCATCTGATCCAATCCTAGATACAATGCGATTTTGTCGCATAATTATTCTGGCTGTAGTGTTTTGGAATCTGTTAGCCGACTGCATTAAAAACAAGTAGTATATATATAAAAAGTTTTAAGTCAAATTACTTAGGTCAACAAAGAAAAACTTTTAGTTACTTTTTATTAAATAATTACAATTAATATAAATACATAATATGTCAGAATCACAATATTAACTGGCCAAGTAGAATTTCCTTTCAATTTTCCGTTCTATATATGGTAGTGGACTATTATTTTTCTTCATTAATCTTTATTCGTTCCCCTCCCTTTCATTTCTATAGACCACCATCAGCTTCATAAATTATTTTCTCATCGCAAGAATTGAACTCTCATTCGACAACTTCACGTGAAAAATACTGAAATCCTTGCATTTCATCGATTGAGCTACTGCCTGTTGATTTCAATTTTTTTTACTAGCTGCTTAAACTCTATTTAAAGTAATAAAAATTTATTAAATTTAATGAATGAATTAATATTTGAAAAAAAAAATATTAACATTAAGTGTCATCCACGACAAGTTTAAAAAAAAATGTATTTGAACTTAAGTGGATAAATAAAAAGTATTGTGCTAACGATTGAAAATTTGAACAAAATTATATTATATATAATATGAGAGAGAGAGTGAACTAATAGTAGGAATTGGGGAAAAAAAAAAAAAAGATCGCTTTTATTTGGAAACAGATTCTTGATCATAAAACTTCCAAAGAATAATACTTTCAAATTTAAACACCCGATTAAAGTTTTAATAAATTCGAGCATATGGTTCTTGAAAACCTAGTAAAAGCATGGAATGTAATTGTCCAGAAAATAATTAAAAAAATATCTGCCCCTTGGTCCACCTAAATAATTGTTTACTTTGTCTTTTAAATAATTCTAAGGGTTTGTTTGATTTCTGGAATCCTACTATTTGATGTTGGAGTGCAAAAAATTTCGGGTAAAATTTTCTGACCATGGAAAAATTATTTGTTATTTAGCGAATTTTCGAAATGATTCTTACAATCACGAAGGTAACTAAACGAGCACGCGCTAAGCAGTAAGAATATTTTTGCGACCCTTTCTTGAGGGCTACATGTAAATGAGATTTTGAAAAGGAGTAGAAGCGATTGACTTTCCTCTTCCATGAATAACTAAAATCGGAGACTGGGGAGTTTTATCGGAAAATACGGATTTTTGCTTACAGCAGCGTTCACATGAAGTCAGCTATTGGACGCAATGGAAGGTGATGCCTACTTCAGGAAGATCGTGTTACTGCAATGTGGCAATGGCAAATAATTGTCCCGATGAGACAACCATTTGACATTGTCTCATTGAGTTCACTTGATGTTTGTGAAGTAGGCGTCACTGTCCATTGAGCAAGTAATCACCCTTCTTGCATACAGCCGACCACCCCGCCACCACTGAACGTAGCAGTATCGACAGGATTTGTTGTGGTCGACTGCTGAATAAGTATTGTCCAACCTTAAGGCCTTATCACACTGTGAAATTTCTCCAGCATTTTTCCATTCCTACCCTCAAAAACCTGTCAAGCAAGTTTCATTATCGACGATTTTTTCGAACCAGTTCGAAATGTTGTCGAAATACTGTCCGCAAACGAAATTCAACCAATCATGGGAAAGTTTGAAGTGACGTCACTTTCCTTGTCGTTTGCTGACTGAAAGTGCCGAAGATATTTTGCCGTGTGATAAGGCCTTTACATTGATGGAACAGTAGTCATCCTGCCAGGTAGCACAATCTGTTGCACTATATTGTGCGATATTATATGATACTATACAATATTGTTCAATATTTCTGTGCTACTAGGGTGATGTGAATGCTGTTTGAAGTGGCTCACTTTCTTGTCCACAGATGTCCGTTTTCGAAACGGGCGAAAATAGAGGATCATCCCGAGTAGCACACACATATTGTAAAATATTGTATGACATTGATCCATATTCGTAATAATACAATATCGCGCAAGATTGTAAATAATTGTGCAATAGGATGTGCTATCTGGGGTACTTACGTGGGTCTGTGGTAGATTATCTTTCATGTAAGTGGGATTCTCGAAGGACACTCCTGGTGAAATGCCGGGTGGAGGCTTCATGAGACGAGATCTCTGGTAAAAGAAGATCCCCAAACCGCCAATCAGGATGAGGAAAATGACCGTTCCGATCACAGCTGCTGTCGTTTTAGCCACGGGATTGATGGTGTCTGAAATGGATGTTAAAAACTCCGAATACATAAAGGCTTTTCCACTGGTGGAAATTCAGTGTGTTCAACCGAAAGAAACGGAGTTGTCGGCTCAGTAAACAGGAAGCAATTTTTTTAATTCTAGTTGTTAACTTAACGATGTATGTATACTCTAGAAGATTTAATTTTTTTTTAACTTTAAAAATCCATTTTTTTTACGGTAGGTGATTAATATATGTTTAAACACATTTTAGTGAGAAAAAAAACCAAATCTCACTAATTATTAATGTTTAATGAGTGTATTTTTTGGAACACAATATCTTAATTTCTAATTTGTACAGACACGCAATTCTAGTTGGAAATGATGCTTAATATGAGTCTTCGTATCGTCTGCCTCGATCTAGTTATAAAAATATATATAGTTTTTTTTAATAATTTTTTCAACCATGAATAGAAAAAGAGATTTTCTTTAATATCATTTTAACTTTTAATTAGCTATTAAAAATTTATTTCTATAAATATAAATTTGATGAAAGCACAAAGCATCCACTGTTTCATATAGAATATTTTGATTTATAAATAATTGCATTCGGTGAATTTCTTGTTGAGTTACGATTGTTTGAGTAAGGCACCATAGTGGAAAAATATCATTCTCCATAAAATGAGTTTAAAAAAACCGAAACTAGAGATTTTAGTGAAAGTAGCTCAAGAAATATTTCTTATAACTCAAGAAATATTCCAAATATGGACAACAACTTGGTATCGTTTGAAAGCCAAAGGATCAGATAATATTTTAAAGCAATAAAAATCGATATTTTCAACGATTTTTGAAGTTTCAAGTGCATACGAACACATAAAGCTGTTGTCTGATGATTAAATCCCCGAATAATAATTCTGAATATTTTATATATTCTTTATAAACTTTTGTTTTAACCAGGCTGATGCAAGTTGAACGACAACTCCTTCCATCGTAGAATACTTTAAAAAAAGCATTGGTACTCCGAAAAAATAATTTATTTATTTAGAGAGATGTACACTGAAGTGACAAAAGTCATGGGATAGAAATATGCAAATATACAGATGGCAGTAGTATCGCAGCGAAAAAGTATAAATGCGCAGTTCGTTTTCCAGAGCTTTCATTTGTGTTCAAGTTATTCATGTGAACAGGTTTTTCGTGATTTATGGCGGCACGACGAGAATTAACAGACTTTGAACGTGGAATGTTAGTTGGAGCTAGACGCATGGGTCATTCCATTGCGGATATCGTTAGTGAATTCAGCATTCCGAGATTCACAGTATAAAGAGTGTGCCGAGAGTATGAAATTTCAGGCATCCCATCCCATCATGGACAGCGCAGTGGGCAACCACCTGCACTTAATGGCCGAGACCGCCGACGTCTATGTAGAATGGTCAATGTTAATAGACACGCAACACTTCGTCAAATAACTGCAGGAATCAATGTGGGATGTACGAGGGACGTGTCTGATAGGACTGTGGGGCGAAATTTGTCTTCCTTTGGCTATGACAGCAGAAGACCGACTCGAGTGCCTTTACTGACAGCACGACATCACCTGCAGCGACTATCCTGGGCTCGTGAGCATATCGACTGGTCCCTAGACCAGTGGAAGATGAGTCACGATTTCAGTTGTTACGAGCTGATGGTAGAGTTCGAGTGTGGCGCAGACCCCACGAAGCCATGGACCCAAACTGTCAGCAAGGCACTGTTCAAGCTGGTGGTGGCTGCATAATGGTGTGGGCTGATTTTACATGGCAGGGACTCGGTCCTCTGGTGCAACTGAACCGATCGTTGACTGGAAATGGTTATGTTCAGCTGCTTGCAGATCACTTGCAGCCATTCATGGACTTCACGTACCCACACAACGATGGGATTTTTATGGATGACAATGCGCCATGTCAACGGTTCGCGATTGGTTTGAAGAACATTCCGGGCAATTCCAGCGCATGATCTGGCCACCTAGATCGCCCGATATGAGTCGCATCGAGCATTTATGGGACATCATCGAAAGGTCCGATCGTGCCCAAACTCCTGCACCATCCACACTTTCACAATTATGGACGTCTATACAGACAGCAGGGCTCAATATTCCTGCAGAGGACTTCCAACGACTTGTGGACTCCATGACACGTCGAGTAGCTGCACTTCGCCGGGCAAAAGGAGGACCGACACGATATTAACAGTCCTCCCATGACTTTTGTCACTTCAGTGTATATGCTCACATAGTATAAAACGACAACATCGGAAGTCGTTGAAGATTAATTTAGACTAAAGGAAAAGCAAATTCTAGACCTTTTTTCACCCTCGTGTCCAGATATGGGTTTTAATTTTTTTAAAGCTATTTACTGTCCAATTTTTCATTTTAGCGTTTAGAGCATTTCTCCGTCCAATACATTTAAAAGAATTAATTCAAACTATTTATATATTAATTATCTGAACCTAATAAGTTTTTTTTTAAATTTTTCCTTTTGAAATAATAATTTTTTACTTACGGTTCTTATATTTTGTTTTCTGAATATTGTGTGGTTTTTTCGTATATAAGTTTTGGCATTCGTTCTTTCGTGTTATAATAATTGCCCTGGTTATTATAAAGCAGCTTTTCAGAACGCTTAACTATTTTTGTGATTTTTAAATATGAAATGAAAATCAAGAAGAAATTTTGCATCGTCTGGTGGCTGTTAATCGATCAATTTCCAACATTTACCAGAGCTTCTTTTAGATTTCTGGGTTTTAAAAAGGAATAGAATCAATTCACGTCAAACAACTCAACTCTTGTTGGAAGATAAACAATTTAACTTCAAAATTTGGCATACAGTAGGTTTGTCATATGATCACGACATAACATTAACTGAATTAATTCAACTCTGCATTCTTTGCTACATGCTATTATTATTAATTAAAAGTATAGAAATTTTTTTTGTGCGTAAGAAATCAAATATAATGCTTCATCAACATATTATTACTATGTTCTAGCAACAGCATTAAAATAAAACTTTTATTGTTTCATTTTCTTTCATTTCTCGAAAAGAAATTATTTTTTTTAAAAAAAATGAATAAATAGATTTTGGTTAACTCTTTCGGATGTGCAGTGACAACTTTTTGTACCTGCAACCGTGAAGAGCAGTGGTTCCGAGTGCAGACTTATTCCGTAGTGGTTTCCGGCCTTCACAACGACCTCGTAGGTGGTTCCCGACTCCAGATCGTGCAGAGAGATAGAGCGCTGCTTCGTGTGGTTCTGAAACAAAAATGAAAAATGAGGCATACAGTGTAACTGCTTTATGTAACGAGCAGTGGCAACATCATGCTGCAACATTCTATTCAAAGGTACCTTCAAAGTAATCCCTTCTTATGATCAATCTTTGATATTTTAAAGTTTAAAAGAAAATGACGAGACTGATTTTAAAAAAAAACCACGTGAAGTCGGGCCATTTTTTGTTGCATCTAAAATGAATTTCAGTGCAGGGGATAATATTTTGGGCTAATTGAATGACAATTTATTAATTGATAAAATAGTTGATTAAATGAGGATTTGTCAAATGAACAATAACACCAACAAGTTTAGTTGAATTATATTAACGTCCCGTTTAAAAGTAAGGTTATTGTGCACAAATTATATTAAAAAATTATTTTGATTGCTGTTGCAATAAATTGGGAAATCCGTTTAGCTAGGGCAGGGGTCGGCAACCTATTGAAACGAAGGAGCCAAAAGCAACAATTTACAAAATTTTCTAGTTTTTAAAGATCTACTAACAATTTTCAAAGAAATATTATAGTATTTTTTATATATATTATTTTTTTATTTAAAATAAACTGCTTTAAATGCTGAATAATCTTTATACATATAAAAACACAAATATAGATAGTTACATCAATGGGATCATTGGTTTTGCATGGCTTTTGAAAGTTTGATTTTATCTGGCTTATAGCTTATTGTTTTAAGTTTCAAGCATGACTTTAGATTTTCATTTGTTGACTGGTTTCGAAATTTATTTTTTATTATATTCTTGCAAGAGAACGCTTGCTCACACGAATGTGTCTACCCGAAGATTTTAGCACTCCATATGTGCAGTCGACCACAACAAATCCTGTCTATACTGCTACGTTTAGTCGTGGCGAGGTGGTCGGCTGTATGCAAGAAGAAGAAGCACTCCATATGAAAACTTCTTCGCCTCATTGCAGCATTCAGCTCGTGGAGTTGTCCACTTGTTTCTTGACCTCCATTTTTTTCAGTTTGCTCTTTGAGATCTGTGAACTTGCCACTCCACAGATCTTTGGTTTTCAGATCTGACAATTACATTTGAAGTGATCTAGCATCATTCTCAAATGGTTAAATGTTGATCCCGTTTGTATTTGTGTTGAGAGGATTTATTATGAACCCTTGTTTGTTTTGAATTTCTCGAATCTCTCAGCGAATCGATGCTTCATGTTTTTTAAAGTTATGCTGAAATAATTCTCATCAATTGTTGCATCGGTCTCGTCGCGATATTGGGTTTTGTAATAAATTATTAATATTTCATGTGGAACTGGGGAGACGCAACTTAACATCAAAAGAGGCACATGCGGTTCGCTAGCCGCAAGTTGCCAACCCCTGAGCTAGGGCTATTGGATGGGGATGGGTCTCGTAATTTTGAACCGTATTCAGATGGCGATGACGACATTCGAGTAGGCCACCTCAACGAGAGGACGTTTGGCCCAGATCAGTTTAACCCGCTTATGCGGCAGTTTTTTTTGGAATCGGGTCTCGAACCTGAAACTCTCTGGTACAGTAGCCGAGATCTTATGTAATGATTCAGCTTCTCCCCGGCCTGACCATTGTGGTTTCTTTTCACACGCTCTCTAATTGCCATTTACAGACTGGTCTCCTCAATGGTGACGTTTTAAGGCAGTGTAATTGTTTACAGATGGACTGGTAAAGAACACTCCTTTTCAGAACGGACATCTGGCCCTTTAGAGTGAATCCAGATAAAGGACCACCCGTGCACTAATTCTGTCTGCGACACAGATGTGTATCCTGCATTGTTTTCCATTGTGGACCACGAACATTCTTGCGGTCAACTGTAGACCAATGTGGATGAGAGGTGGAATTGGAAGAAGAGAGAAAAGATGAGGTTATTGGAGAGAAAAGAGACGAGGAGTTTTTTGGTGAAGAGGTCCAGAGGAGAGATCGATGAAAGCCGAGCGTTCGAGGGAAGATTCCACCTGAGGAATTCGGTGGATTCCTGGAGCTAACCCCGGTACCAGCGTGAGACTTTGACGGCTGGCTAGCTATTCTTGTGAGTTTCTACAAAATATTTCGAGGAACTATTCTTGAGGTGTTCCACATAGAAGTTTTCACTTAACCTAGATGATAAATAGTATTTTTTTCTGTAAATTAAAGCTACAAATAAAGTAATCTGATTAAAAAGCTACCCTTTATTTGATCGGACCAGATCGAGACGTTACACTTACTACCAGGTTACCACAACCTACCAACACCACCACAACAAAATTTCTCTTCTCGTAACCGTACTGAAAACATTTCCATAATTGAATTCTTGTTTTTTTTATATATATCACTACGATGAGCGCTTTAAGTAAGTGCATGTTACTGGCTATCAGTCTCTGTTGTTGAGATTTATGACACTCTACAAGCCAGCTGACAGATACTGTCGGAGATTTAAGCCGAAATTAGTGTCTCTTGTTTTTTCAGTAGCGCCAACTAAGGCTAAGAGTACGTCTTATATACTTGATGCTTTACATTCACTTGCATAACCCTTTTTTGCTGACGGGTGCATTCACACAACTCACAGATAGAACTTAGAAGAACAACCATGTCTGAACCGGGACTCGAGCCCAGGACGCCCAGATCACTGAGAAGGCACTTTACCCCTATGCCAGGACACCGGCTGTCAGTGTCTTCGTGTGTTATGTGAAAATGAGTCAGTGTATGTATGCTAGAGATTTGAACTTTTTCTCCATTCAAATGTAGCAGTTTTGATAGAAAGCTTTTCGAAGGTTTTTGTCGAGTTTCATTTCCCTGTCTTAATCTGATTTCGGAATTTAACGCTACAGCAATCAAAGTAGTTTATTAAAGTTATTTATGATCAAGAAAGATGAAATAATGAAATCCGTGGTATTATAATTGACAAATCAAGTAAAGATAATTAATTTGTGACTCGTATTAAACAGAACGCCTAGGACCTTGGCCTTCTTCTTCTTGCATACAGCCGACCTAGGGCCTTGGCGCTGGGCATTTTGTTGAGGGGTCGTATTATGGCCGATGATGGCCATTAAGACTCAACAGTAGTTCCCACTAATGCCAACAATAATTCCCATCAACAGTAGTTCCTACCAATTCACCACCAATGCAGTAGTTCGCATCATTGCAATGTAGTTCCCACCAATTTATTCGTGTATCATCGGGCCATCTAGAATAGCTGTTTATAGTTACCTTGTAGCTCAGATCTTGTAAAAATCCATGCTAATCTTTTAGTGTGATAATTTTTGTTGATTTATCAATACCTGATGATCATTTGGCGAGACAAAATAAAATTCAGTGCAAAAAATAAATAACAGTCTGCTGCTTACCCTGTACATAACGCGAGATCCAACAGGTCTCCAGAATATTTTGTACCACTGGACGACTTTGGGGTTCTTCTGCGGCGTGTCCCACGAGATCTCCAGGTCGTTGTTCCCCACTCTGCGGTACTGGATGTTTGTAGGGGGACCGGGGAGAACGGCTGGTGAGAGAATGCGGTATAAAGGCACGGTTACAGTGATAAAGAGGACGATTTTAGTTGAACTGCTCCAATAAGATTGTTAATGATTCTTCTGTATGATACATATAACCAAATAAAATTTTAAAAAACATAAATTTGAGTACATTTTGAGGGGAAAATTTGTTGCTTAACCCTCTCGAGTCCATTACCCCTTCCCCCAACAAAAAAAGTGGCTATCTTATACTTTATTATAAAGCTAATATAGTTAGTTGAGGCTTTATGCAAATGTATGACTTTAATTGTTTTCTAAAAATATCCTGATATTTCATTGTGTTTAATTACTATTTTATTCTTTCCGAAATTATTATTCGAAGAAAATGCCCTCATGAAATTTCAAAAATTGTCCCTTTAAGTAAGCTAATTTTAAACTTAAGTTACTTTTCTTTTCTTTAACTTCGATGATTAAAAAAAAATTTTTTTCAACGAACTTTTTTGGAGCAGGGTGAACTTTCCATTATTTATGTACAATTATATCTTTTTTTGCAATGGAAATTATTTGATGCAGCAATAACTTCTTAAAATATAAAATTGTAAAAACTATTTTAACGCCATTTAAACACACTTCTATTAGAAATGAAGTTAGGATTACTAGAGCAATTTTTGAAACAATTGCGTAATTGTGAGGAGGGTTTGATAGTTGGCGGGATTCATTCTCCACATTTGTGCGATAATTATGATTTTCATTTACACCGAAAATTTATTCTAACGAAGTTATACAAGTTATTAAATTAGTGTCTAAAAGCAAGGAAATGGTACAAAAGGCATAATGAGGATTTGAATAATTTGTTTTTTCGAATGTGGCTTTAAACATAAAATCCTATTTGCATATAAACATTTTTACGTATAATTAACTTTTTAAATTAATGGATAAGTTGACGGTGATATCTTAATAAGCGAGTAACAGCCACTGGATAGTGATGATCACTTTTGCCCAGAGGTTATGTTACGCTACTACGGATCCTAACATCGCAGGTTCGATCCTGGCGTAAATCCATCGCCTTAAGGTGATAAATATAAAGAGTTTTTGACTGTAAGTTTGTTATTTGTTCTCTCTCCATAATTGTACAGGAAAATAAAAATGTCGTTTTGGGTTCCAATTTTATTTACTTATATGCTAGGTGCACTTTTACCGTGTTACACAAACAATAAAAAAAATCAGTGTAAAATTATTGAATCAATTTATGAATATTGGAAATTTTATGTATATATTCATATTTTTTTCTTGTATATCTGAGAGTTTTTTTTCACTGAATTGTATATAATTTATTAATAGGAGGATTCTCAAAACCCCTTAAATGAAAAATTAATCATGTTTTCTATTACGAGAAATTAAATTCTATGAATTTAATTTATTTGATATCGATATTTCTCGATTGCCGGCAATAATAAATATTTGGATAGGAGCTAACAAGAAATAGTTGGAATTTCTCACCTTTCCCTTCCTCGAAGCAGCTGACGATTTTCGAGGCGTGCAGGATGCACAGCTGCGTGTTGATGATGGGCCGCCCCTGACACCAGCGGAGGCAGCTGCGCTGGATGCCGTTGTCGCGGCAGCACTTCCGGTGATCGCTGCCGTCTAGAAGAAACAGACAGATGAGGTTTCCAAGCCCAAATATTCATCATATCATTTGGAGGATGAATCAGAATTTTTTAAATTTTTCATTTCCTACATTATATGCTGGGTGCATAACGCCTGACTTTCTATCCAAGAAAATCATTATATTGCTTTTCAACGATTTTATCTCACTAATGGGTGATCCGTGAAAGGATGAATGCATTTCTGGAATTTATCATCCTTTGACCATGATATCATTTCATGCATTGTAGGCTAGGTGCATAAGATCCGAATTTGTATCCAAGAAAATCATTATATTGTTCGTTTCAGTGTCCTGAAACGACTACTTTTCAACGATTCAATCTCAGTAAGGGGCGAGACGCGAAAGGATGAATGCATTTCTAGAATTTATCATCCTTTGATCTTGATTTCCACCCTATTAAATATTTTTCCGTTAAATTTTTTTTTCACGTATATGTATGTGAGTATCTCTCCGTTTCTGATCGTGTTATTTTGTTATAATTCATTCCGTTTCAGTATTTTATTTAATACATTCCATTCCATTCGAATTTTCTTTATTGTTAAATGTAAACATCTCCTTCCATCTTTCCTCTCATTCTTATTTTGCCGAATTTAATCCAACCTAACGCATGTGCCAAAGCGAGGAGAATTTTAGAATCCGTTGGCAAACAGTACTTGTTTATTTTATGGGCTGTTCACATTGAGAAACTGAGTTAATTACTGTTGCATGATACAATGCACATCAAATACAAACAAGGCATGACTGCATTTGAAATAAATCTGTCACACCTTGTTAGGTCGATGATGCAGCAAATATTCGTACTTGAAAAAAATATATATATATTTAGAGGAAGTTCGTCTGTCAGGCTGATCGAATATTAATTAATACGATAATCTATACTTATAATAAAGCTCAATGTGTGTGTGTGTGTGTTGGCGCTCTACAGGCCAGACCGTTGGACCCACAGCTACCAAATTTGGTACATGTATACCTTGGAGGTCGGGAATGTGCACCTCTTCGAATTTTTAATTAGAATTAAGCCCTTTTATTTAAGCCCTTTTTCGAATTTTTAATTAGAATTTGAATTAATTAAAATTTAAGCGAAATTTTGACGTTTTTCCGCTATAACTTCCGAAAATATGATCACACAAACATGATTTTTACATCAATTTAAAGATAAAAAAATTAGCTTTCTAATGGTATTAGTGTTTTAATGTATAATTCAAGCTTATATTTTTAACGAATTTTTAAAGAAATATTTTAACCATGTTTTTTTGAGCACATGACTGGATAAAATAAAAGAAAACAATGCCAGAAGTTCAAATAATAAAAAAAAATACTATCATCGTAAATCAAGTCTAAAGAAATGATACTTTTTACACGTGACTGGATAAAATAAAAGAAATATAAAATGTGACATTTCCTAAAAAAAATAAATGCAAAGCAAAGGTTTCTATAATCGTTTGCAATATCTAAATCATTTATTTAACAAATCTTTCTTTATTTATGATAAACCTGACTGAATTTAGACAGGATATGCATTGAAATCCCGACTTAATGGCATATTTCTATATTCGTTTGCAATATCTGTATCATTAATTCAATAATTTTTTTCCATTATAAAATGTGATAGTTTCTAAAAAAATAAATGCAAAGCCAAGGTTTCTATAATCCTTTGCAACATCTAAATCATTTATTCAATATTTTTTTTTTCCTTTTTCGCTTTCTTTAAAAAAAACATTTAATATTTTGGCAGCATCACGGAAAAAAACATTTTTAATTTCAGGCCAATCATTGCCCGGAATTACTTCAAAGCTAATGAACATGCGACTTAATTTAAAAATTTAGAACGCATTACTCATGGCAAACCAGCTGGTCGCCAAAGGCGGCTAGTTATAGAATAAAGAGAGCTAGATGGCTAAAATTCAGAGTATAGATTTAACCGTAGTATGCATCAAATTCACAATCAAAACCTTCAACCGTCTATCGGTGTTTACTTTCATAAGCATGTAAATGCGATAATTTATAAACTCAGTGTCTTAAATATATCAGATTTAATATGTGATTTTGAGACTGGAATAATAGCTCAATGTTGAATTTCGGCTGGGGAAAAACGCGTCTAAAACACAGATTCACCATTACGAGAGAGTATATGAGAAAGTTTTGATAGACCACTGGTTTTGGAAGCTTTTATTCTGTGAAGAGAGGCTTCAGCTTCATCTTGAAAAAATACTTGTCGATGCTGCATCAATTTATGTATAGCATGCAAAATTAAATAAATTGGCGATTCTATTTATGTAGTGAACAAAAAAAAAACATGGCTGTTTAATGAATAAAACATAGAATATATATTAGATTGTGTACATATAGGCTGTCTCAAAAATCTTGACCGAGACTTCTTTTTCCTTAACCACTTGACATATGAATTTTCTTCACTTCCTAATTAAATGACGAATTTAATAACTTCCTAATTTTAATGTTTACTATTAATTCCTTTAATAATAATACATTTCAAGGGATTTTTTTTCATTTTAAATTTTTTAATACTTTTCACTTGCGGATTAAAAATTCAATAGTTCTATGCGCGTCTCAGACATGTCATTGTATGCGAAGTGGTTAAATATTGACCATAGACCTATACTGTAAATTAAAAATTTGAATGAAGAAAGGGCAAAATGTTATAGTCGATTAAAACTTTCAGGCGATTAAACTTTAAAAAGTACAAAATTTAAACTTTTATACAACCTTGTATTTAAATAAAAAATCTCAGCTAGTAAAATGTGTTCCATCCTTTAATAAGGTCATATATTCAGAATTTTATCATGAAAGTTCACAAAAATATGTTGAAACAATATTAGTGATGGGTCAATCCCAAATTAAAAAGTGTGTAAAAAGTATCCAGAGTAGATAAAACGTTGCAGGAATGCATCATAAGGAAATAAAATATGCTTCACATTTTTAGTTTTAAAATCTATGTTTCCTCAAAAATATTTTGAAGTTTTATAACGTGAATTAAAGAATACAACTTAGAAATTGCACAGTCAATGAACTTGTAAAAAAAACTTATGTAATATTTCCTATAAGTCATTATTTCTACAAATTTTTAATACTTTTGAACCAATAAATAGCAATATTACTATTTATTTATTTATTCAATCATTATTTTCGTTGTTAATTTGTGTACGACCCCTAATACGAGCATACGAATCTTTGCGAACTCATGTTCGGGCATCAAAAAGTGATTCAAATCAGCATTTATGTAGTGTCATATCTTTGAGACATTTCGTGATAAAAGCTGAAATTTCGTACATAACCTTATTAGAGAATGGAAAATTTTTTTGATTTTTTTTTGCACGGGGTCAGTATAAAAATTTAATTTTTTCATTTTCTTAAGTTTAATCTAATGAAAATTTTAATAGACTTCATAACATTTTCACCTTTTTTTTAAAAGATATCTGACTATGTTCGAAAGAATTTTTAAAAAAAAATTTATATTTTAAAAACTGTTTAAAACTATGGTTTTTAGATGTATTGTCAATTATAATATAAGCTATTATAAATACAGCAAAGTTATTTGAAAATATAATATCCTTTGAGAAATAGGAAAATGTGTAGTAAATTTTAATGAATTTAACCAAAACGGTTAACACTCTACACAAAATTGAAATGCAGCAATCCTTTTTTTATAATGGTGAATTAAATGAACCAAAATGCAAGAAACATTTTGAGATGCAAAGAAATTATGTGTAAAAACATACATATATATGCATTTTTTCCCTAAATTTACAGCTTAATTTTTCTAAAAACCACCTATAATTGAAAAAGTATTTGACCAAGAATAAAAGTTTTGGCCCATTTCATTGCCCATGTTATTTAAAACACACGCTGAAATTTTTATGTAAATAACTCTATTAATTTTTGAGATATTATACTAACGGTGGAGAATTTTTAAGAAAATTAAAGCTAAAAACAAATTTTGGCTGAAAAATATGTGACCCTGAATGATAGGTCAAGTCTTTCTTTTCTTAGAAAAGATAAACTGTTTTAAAAAGAGAAAAGTCTGAACTACAAGAAATATGAATTTTTTTTAAAAATTGCCAATGTGGTCGATAACCAGTGTTTCTCACATAGGCGGATACCTTAAGCAACCTTGCAATTTACATTATGTCTATGATCAACATTTAAGGAATAAAAGCAAAGGTCAAGGTTTTTGATACACCCTGTATACGCACTATAGTATTGAAAGGGCATTTTTACTAAATTTCTTCTTATCCTCGGTAGAAGAAAAAATTTAATTAAAGTTACTCGGTTGAAGAAGTTTAAGTCAAATACTCGGTTAAAGAAGTTACCTGCTGCGCAGTACATGAGCTTATCGAGATCCTTGAAGCACTTAGGGTCGGAGAGTGCCTGTTGAATGTCGATGTCCACCCTGCAGGCGTCCCGGCATTCCTCGCTCACTTTCTTCTCCAGGCAGCACGCTGAAAAGGCACAGAGGATCATTTTGAGAGGTGCAAAAAGTCTTCTCACACAAACGTTTTCAAATTCGCCAATTTGAAATACTTTGGCGAGCATTAATATTGGCCCTACTTCAGATGAAGTCAAATTTTTCTTTCTTGAGAAGTAAAATCTGGACTGACCAATGTCGCTTTAAGGTGTACTTACACACTTTCATGGCAATATTTTTAAACCCGTCTATTAAATTACTTCGTTTAGAATTTTGCCTTCAGAAGCAGATATTTAGTTAATGTCTTCATTTTACATCAAGAAGTATTTGATCCGGTACCCACAACAAAAGCAAAGAAATTTGGAAATCTGCAAGCTTTAGTTTGAAATTCGGTTTTTAATCTCAAAATATTTTCAAATGGATTCTAATGTGCAGTTTTACTCAAATCAGATTCACACTTAAATGAAATTAATAGTTTAAGATGTACGTACACACTTTAAACTTCGAAAATCATCCAAAATATCGAATATTGTTTATTGCTTCAAAGAATACCAAGATGTTGTCAATATTCGGAATATTTCTCGAGTTATAAGGACTTTTCTTGAGCAACTTTCACTAAAATTTCTAGTTTCGGTGTTGTTTAAACTCGTCTTATGAAGAATGATATTTTCTTACTATGTTGCTTCATTCAAACAATCATAACTCAACAATAAATTCATCGAATGCTTTATTTATAAATCAAAATAATCCGTATGAAACAGTGATATTTTGTGCCTCCATCAAAGTTATATTCATCGAAATAAATTTTTAATAGCTATTTAAAGGTTAAAATGATAGAAAAAAAAATCTCGCTTTTTCTATTCATCGTTGATGGAAAGAAAACTATATATTTTTATAACTTGATTGAAGCAGACAACTTAAAGGCTCAGATTAGGCATCATTTTCAACTAGAATAATGTGTCTGTACAAATTATAATTTAAGAAATCGTGTTTCACAAATAGCCTAATTAGCTCATTAAATGTTAATTAATTAATTAATAATTAGTGTAATATATTTTTTTCTCACTGAAACGAGTTTAAACATACAGGGTGTCTATAAAAGAACTCCGGGGTTTTGAGGCAAAATATTTTAATGAAATAAAAAACATACATACATGTTTTATACATGACTGAAAAGCTTACATTTTCAAGTTTTTTTTAACATTTAGTAAAGTTCTATATGAGCCCCGTTAGTGGCACGGCAGACGTCTAAACGGTATTCTACCTCTTCCCATGTCCTGGCGAGCATGTCTGGGGGGACGGTTGCCACACAATTGACTATTCGTTCCCTGAGATGTTGAACATCACGAATTTTCTCTGCATACACAAGATCAATTTTATCTAGCATTAAAACAGCAAAGTCGTATCTCTTAACCTTGTCTGCTGGTTTGATGTGGTGTACAAGTTGAATCTTGTAAGCAGTTAAACGTAGTCTTTTATGAAGTATCTTACCGACAGTTGATCTTGTAACCCCAACTCCAGGCTGCGTCTTGTCAACGATTTCTTAGGGCTTCGAAGGCAGGAAGCTAGGATTCTGTCCACTTTCTCTTGAGACACTCTCGGCCTACCCGGCGACTTTTGCTTCAAAACACTTCCGGTTTCCTTAAATGTACTGAACCATTGACGAATGGTTTTGTCAGAAGGCGGGTTAACACCATAGTTACGTCGAAAGTTTCTTTGTACGGTAACTACAGACTTCGTTTCTATGAGCCAAATAACACATTGAGCCTTTTGTTGCGGAGTCACCATCATTTCAAGGTCAACGCCCTGCAGCGCCGCCAACAGTTGATGCAAACATTCCCAATTCGTATGAGTAAAACTTTTTAAGCTACTCTTTTCAGAGAAATCGACAAAATTTTGCTATCTTTTATAGTTAGTGAGATATGAATTTTTAAAACCCCGGAGTTCTTTTATAGACACCCTGTATATAAATGACCTACTGTGAAAAAAGTGTATTTTTAAAGTTGATATTCAAAAATAATCTTCTAGTGTGTACGTACACCTTGATCAGTAGCGAAAAACTTATGAACATAAAGTTTATCTAAATGATTTAACTAAAATTAAATTAGACAGTCTCCAGAAACCAGCCACGGTTAATATAATAATACATAGCACAGCACAGTCAATTATGGCAATTTCAATTGCATTTATTGATAAGGACTAGTACACTTATCCAAGATTGGCATGTATTGTGCTAATAATATATAGAGCGGTACATGTCAGTTATATGAAGCTTTTGCTGTAACTCATTGATTCACGTTTTGGTTTGTTTTTGGTTTTGTTTGGTTGTCCTGTGAAGCTTCTCTTATTAAAAAACTTGAATTGAAGGAAATTAAGGATTTTTTAAATTCCACTTATATTTGCACGAAGTTATTATTATCATTAAAAAAAAGTCTGATTCTAGATAGGCCCCAAAAATAAAAATTCATTAGTTCATCCAAATACGTTAGAATGAAATTAATATTGTTTCAGCATTGCTAAGTGATATTGCCTGATAAATTAATTGCACAAATTATGTTCATATCAATTTAAGCCGTACTCTTTCCCCTTTCAAACGATTTTTAAAGTGACTTCTTGTCCATAACAAATAATTCCGATTTTAAAACTTTTTTTAAAAATTCCTCTTCTTTCCCGCCTTTAATTCAACATTGACGCATTTAACCCCTTGCCTGCCGCGGGCGTATATATACGCCTAGCTAAACCGATGCGTTGACTGCCGCAGGCGTATATATACGCCATTCCGAAGTACGCTTCGAAAACCAGTGTCACTGGGGAGTGAATCTCGTAAAGTTTCCTCGGCAGGTAAGGGGTTAATTGGCCACACACTCCTTTGAGTTATAGTTACGGATGACTAGTTTTATGCATCATTCAAACGCACAAACTTTATTATCTTTTTATACTATTCCATGTATAGACAAATTAAATTTATTTTAAACAGAAAATATTGTCAAATAAATTGATGTGCAAATTAATTTTATTAATAAGAATATATTTAACGTTTTAAAAACTAAATTTTGATGAATTTTCATTTCCAATTTTTAATGTGAGTAATTCAGGCTTTCCTGGACATGATCAATTATCTTTAGTTTAGTCTAGTTATGTTAAAGTATTGTTTTAAAGCAACACTAAGATTATTTTGGGGCGGGTCCCGCGATTTTGAACCTCGGTCTTAAAATGAGGAAGACTCCTGAACTTACACCCCTCCCCCTCCAAACTTCTACATCACACGAGTCCCTGACAGATTTAATATGCACCAGACCCGCTTATGCGATCGTTCTTCGGTGGTATCGGTTCTCGAACCTAAATCCCTCTGGTTTAGAAGCAGATACATATGTCACTGCGATAGGCCAATAGGCCACTGAGATCTTCAAAGAACTTAAAGGAGAGGGAATAGCAAAATAAATTGTATATGTATTGCAATTATATATCCCTTCCCTTTTGGGGGAGACTAAAGAACTACTTTACTATTTCTAACCCTCCCTTCATTTGGTTTTCAGGCGCGCATTCCAGAGTTTTTGCACGCCTAGAATCCAAAATTCTGATCTGAAAATCAGTTCAATGCTAATTTCCCGAAAAAAAATTTATCACAAAATTTCTGTGCTCACTTTGCTTTGGTGAACTTTGGTCTTTGAGAACAGGATGAAGAGAAACTATCCGTTTTCGTTAGAAAATTATTTCAAACTTACTTACCAGAAGCATTGCTGTATAATTTAGGCAAAACATCAAGATTCACAAAGACAGTATCTTTCCCGAGCTGGTTTTCAGCGTAACAGAAGTACTGGCCTTCATGGGAAGTGGAAACATGCTGGATAGTCAGACTGGCCGTAAACGAATACAAACTCTAAAGGGGAAAAAATATCATTTTTTTAAGGAATTCTTGGCTAAGATTGTTATTCAGAGTTTTATGGCACAAGAGTTATATCAGACTATGCTGCGCCAAACATATGGTTGAAGATTAAAAAACATACAGTGAAGTTCTAGAAACTAAAATTTGCGAAAACTAAGATATCTTGGATATAAATGTTTCTGGCTAAATAAAACGAAGAAATCCAATCTCTCTCAAGAAGGTGAAATGATTTGGATGGGCATGTTCTCCCGCCAAGTCACGAATATTTGAAGCTGATGTATCAAATGAACGTAATCGATGAAGATTAAAAATTAGTCATACGGATACAAGGCGAATGACAGTCAAATCAGCGCATAAAGTAAGACGGACGATACATCCATTTCGGAATAAAATAACTGCATTGTGCATTGATTTGGCATATTGTTTTGTAGACTATTTATTAAGACAACATGGTTTTGTGGATGTGGTCTCTTTTTTAAAATCTGGGTTTGCATTCTTCAGTTTGCAAGTACAGAATTTATTTTTAATTAACTTCTCGATAGCTGTTAATTGAGCCATTTTGAGTCATAAATTAACAGTTTAAGATGAAAGAATAATGCGTATGAGTGCTTTTGTTTCGCACTGTGCGCTACTTTTGTGTTCATAACCATTGTGTTGTAGCGCAGGGAGCATTGCAGGTAAATTTAATTATAAAAGCATCTGTTACATATAGCCTGCTATGAAATATTTTTAAAAGACAAAACCCGAGTTCATTTTTTTGACTTAATATCAGATAGTTTAAAATTAGAGATTAAAGACAAGAGGAAATGATATCTTTTCTCCATATGTATTTCTTTCTTTTTATGTATGGAGAAACATATACAAAAAATTCCAAGGATTACATGTTTTTGAAATTTTTATTGTGAATTTCTTTTTAATGACAATAAATCCGAATCATCAGCAACATTATTAACTCTTTACATGCAGATGGGTCCTCTTAGTTTCCATCCTAGACAATAAATCAGACAACAGATGACAAATAGTTATTTCATCGGCTCAACTATTTGCCTCTGCCTCATTGTGGCCACGTGATCTTGCTAACGTAGACGTTCTGCTGCATGCAATAGTTGGCTCGAGTGAACGCTGAATTTATTAGCAGCGAGTGAGAGAGAATTTTTTACGGTGCTAATTTTAAACATTTGTTTTGTGTATGTATGTTAAAGCTCTAAAATAATAGCTACGGTTTAATCATGTTTTATCATAAATTTTGTCTGTACTTCGTGAAATAACTTCGAATACTGAGACAATGTGAAATGCACCGTAATAATAAACATTTATTTTTCATTACTCTTTCAAAAATTCATTCTTATGATGAGAATATTTTCTAAAATGAGGAATTTTTTTTGAACTCATATGCAAAATATCAATTTGATTGTAATCTTACAAAGCACTGAGATCACTTATGAAACGAAAAATTTACTTAACTTCCTCTTGGGATATTCTATTAATAAAAACAAAGCCTTTAGAAGTATTTGTCGCGTATAATATCTCTTTAAAGACAAAATAGTGTGACCCCCCCTTCCTCCTAGGAAGTAAATATTTTTCTTTGCATTGTCGAATTGTTACTTAGAAAACTATTCTAGGTTGAATATGATTCTAGATTTTGCTATTGCGGTATCAGAGCACAAATGCTAAATATCTTATAAGATTTCCTTTTTGCTTATATTTTTGAAACGGATGCATGTTTTCAGGAAAAAGGAAGAACATCTTTGGCGTGCGTATTTAAGTGTAGGGAGCCATTGAATGCACAATTAAGGTGGGTTCACATGAGGCTAACTATTGCGAGCAATAGAAGATCACGTATACTTCTTGAAATTCATGTGACCACAACCTGACAATCGTTGGCCCTTGTTACAACGACGTTATCTCAACTGTTCATACAAGGACAATACAGGGACAACATCAGAGAGGCAACGATTCCGCGCAATAGTTGATCTCGTGTGAACCCACCTTTATGGGAAAAAAAGTTGCGCTTCAATTCAACATCTCTCTAATTGGGGTGTTGTTGGAGACCAGACTAGCCTAGACATCTTAAATCTACTTGATGGATTTTCATCCAGTCATACCAAACATTTTAAAGGGGTCCCCTCACGCGTTGGGGTTGAAGTTAATGAAAAAGTCGACTGCTAGACTAGGTCCGCTGCTAAGGAGGAGGTGATTTATTGTCGGTAGCTCAGCTTTAGCGAGATTTCTTCCCTGGCAAAAATAGAATTGAATAAACTCTCGAAAACCCCTCCCAAGCACTCATGGTATTTCTCAAAAAATTCTGGTGGGTCCTTCTGTGGCGAAAGTGTTTGGCTATAATTGTGCCAATATGGAGGTCGAATTCCACCAAGGATCGAACCTGCGATGTTTGGGTTTGAAGTCCAGTAAATTATCCATTCGACAAAAACGAGTGCTGATGTCTATTGGCTTTTACTGGCTTATTAAGATGTCACCACATTTCCATATTAGATCCAGAGTCTACCAAACTGCTATCTCATGTTTCTTGAGTGGCCATACAAGAGAACTCGATTCTTGGCAGGATAAAAAAAATACCCTGAGTGCCTTTGGTGTTCGACAAATATGATTTCCCACGCCTATATTTTGGATTGGTTGGGTCTTAACAAAAACCCTCAACTGTTTTTGGACACTTTAGACCTTTTCGGACTCATAGAATTCAGAAATTAGTGCTGTTGTTGTTACTTATGGCACCTTACAAGTTCGCTGACAGAAAGCTGTTGATGATTTAGGCCTAAATAAGCGTCCCTTGTTTTCAGTAGCGCCAACTAGAGTCAAGAGTACGACTTAGCTACTTCATGCTTCACACTCGCTTGCACAACCTCTGATTAAAATTGGGGTACATTAACACAAATAGAACATAGAATAACAACCATGCCCGAACCGGGTCGCCCAGATCACTGGGAAGACGGAGATTAGTAATAACAACATATGAAAAAAAAGCTTTGCTCTTACATCTTTGTTCGGTTTGATACTGAGATCGTAGTCTTGACCTTTCTTTAGAGGATCTCTCAATTTTCGGTCCCTGTACCACAGTACCCTTGGTTCCGGATGACCGGTGACCAGACAGCGGATTGTGGTCAAGCTACCTTCTTCGGCTGGGATACGCTTGTCCATCATCTCCACATGAGGCATGACTGTATGGAAAAGAAAATATTAAGTTGACCATCAAGATTCATATCGTACACATAATTAGTGCAGTTGGAGACGGTTACTCACACGTTAAATGGTGACCTAATTTAATTTTAAAATCCTTCTCTCCAAACTTCCACACCACATGTTTGGCATTGACGGATTTAAAGAGCACCAGACCCACTTACATGACGGTTCTTCGATGGAATCAGATCTCGAACCTGAAACCTTCAAGTTCCGAATCCGAGATCTTACCACCAGGCTTCGGCGGCAATGTAAAAAGCTTAGATTTGTATATTTTTATTTTGCATTAAATACTCAATAGAGTGATAACAGCAAAAATATTAACAACGGTTGTTTCAGTGCGCAATATTTCATTTTTATTTTATAGTATACGAAGTATTTTACTCGTCAAAGGATTTAATCTCGAAATTTTTACGAATCTCTTCGTTTCAGAGTTTTCTGAATCCAAAAGACAAAATGTTTGGCATAATTATGTCTGTTAGTTTATCTACTTGCATATGGATGCGAAAACCGAAAAAACGTCTTGAGATATGTTGATGCAATTATGTATATAGACTTACGACTAAAATCGTAAATTTTTATAAAAATTCTAAAAAAAATTCATTTACATAAAATCTTCCTATCTGACCGTTTTTCGATACCTACAAAATCCAAAAACTGTGTAAATTAAATTTTGTACTGTAGGTTACATAACTCTTATCTTCTCTTTTGGACACTAGATGGCGATGTCTGATAAGGTTATTCCATATGCCATCCTATAATGCATTGCGCATGGCACGTGTAATGAGAATGAGATGTGATACTGTACTGTTAAGCTGCTCGCGTGAATGTCTTGTATTTGAGTTTGTTCAGTGTGTGAATGTGATTATTAAAGTTATGTTCCTGAAACATAAGTCCTGTTGCTTCCTGCACAGATCATAATAATCTAATTTCACATAATGGCGCCCAAAGTAAAATTTGTTTTTGATGAAATGAAAGTCATTCCGGCTCTCACTAGAAAAGTTTCGCGACACCACAATACAAGATTTAGCATCTAAATGATATATTCATATCAAATTCAAAATTATTATGAAATTCAAAAAATATTTCCATTTTCTCCTTCTCCAATCTTTTATGTCTCCTCATGTCCAATCGAATGAAGCATTATGCAATAGAAGAATTTAGAACTTCTTATTCCAAAATACTTACAACTCACTTCCAGAGAGGTGGAACTCTGCGCCCCTTGGCCCAGACCGTTGTCTGCGAAGCAATCCACCTTGGTGACATTGTGCTGAATGTTTGGCACCACGAGCGCCACGTGACTCTGCTGCTGCTGCACCATGAGCTGCCCGTTGAGGAACAGGGACACGACGGGCACGGGCATGCCCGTCGCGACGCAGAGCAGAGTCACGTTCGCACCTTCCACTATGGGCTCAGGTGGAACAACGACGGGTGGATTAACGAAAGCTGGAATAGCCGGATCGGTCCATGCCAGTACTGTCTCGGACAAAGGACTTTCCTGGTGGCCAGTTCTAGCCTGCACAGCGACGGCGTATTGGGTGTTCACTGTCAGATTGGTGAGGGTTAAGTGGTTAAGGACAGTGGCCACCTTCAGGGGAGAATCTTCGATGTCTCCGCTGTTATTGACCGGTTTGTAGAGAACCAGGTAAGCGAGGGAGGAGTTGGCTGGCACATGGAAAGGAGATCTCCAGCTGACGGAGACACTGTCCATTGTTTGGTGGGTGACTTCCAGGGAATGGGGTGGCCCCAGGGATGCTGTAAAGTAAATAACACTCATCATGTTAAAGACAGAACTGAACATGCCTAAGCCTGTAAAGCACGAAATCGTGGGAGGAATTATAGAAACTAAATTTTCATCATATAATGTACAATCAACTATAGAACATGTAGAGGAAGTTTTATAAACCAGATAACATACTCCAGATTGAGTGATCGCTTTTAGTCTTGTGGTCACGTTATCTGACTACGAACCATGAGATTGAGAGTTCAATCCTAGATATGGCCAGTAGTAACAAACGCCATATTTCTATTCATTCTACAATGAATTACTAGAGTAAAAAATACTGAAATATATTTTTAGAACTTTATACGGCTGTTTATTTTCATTTATTAATTAATTAACGTCAACCTCTAAATATTCGAATAAAATAAAGAAAAATCTGCATTTTTTTTTGTCGACGCATCAAGACATTGATTGATTATTATTACTTTTAATTTTGATTCAAAATTATGAAATATTGCTCGTCTAAGAGAACTAGAATGCTAGATAAGATAATTTTCCTTTTATTTTGTTGTCAATAATTATGTCACTAGTGTGTGCTTCTAAAATAGAGATTTATTTCGTAAGTTAATTTTTTAAAATTTTTAAATAACAAATATTTGTATTATGCCATTTATATTGTATTTTGTTTTGTTTTCAAATGTGAATAGTAACATTTTTTTTTACATATTATATATCGATATATTTTTTTAAAGAAATAGATGAAAACCTGTCTACTGATGGATGATTATATCCTGTTTGATTAATTTAAACTTAGGTAATTTAGTATCTTAGAATATATCTTAGCCACTTGACATACGAATTTTCTTAACTTCCTAATTAAATGACGAATTTAATAGCTTCGTACTTGGAATATTCACTATTCCTTTAATAATAATACATATACGAATACGAATAATACGAATATTCCTTTAATAATAATACGTTTCAAGAGACTTTTTTTCATTTTAAATTATTTAATACTTTTTTACTTAATTGCAGATTAAAAATTAAAAATTCAATGATTCGATGCGCATCTAAGACACGTCAGTGTATGCGAATGGTTAAAGAAAAAAAAATTCCCCCAAATGTCTGAAAGTTTCATAAAATGTTCTCTAAAATGCAAATGACTAAGTGGGCGGAAAATATGTTCTTTATTAGATTCGAAGTATCGTGGTGAATTCAAATCGTAAATTTACCTTCAATCGTCTCGTTGTAAATCTCGTCCCTTTCCGGCGTGTGAACGAGGAGAACGAGTGACGGCAGAGAAGATCCGAACTCGTTCACACTCACCACATAGATGCTGTAGTAGGCGTCGCTCTTGAGCTCCTTTAGGGCGAAATTGTTTTCCGTCGTGTTTTCAACCTGAAAAAAAGAAATCCTGATTTTTTTCACAATGCAATAACCACTTAACTTGTGAATAAAAGCGAGAGTTCTGAAGTGTGTTTTCAGAAGTATATCTTTTGAATGTATATGTTAATGCAAACATTTTTTTTAAGATCATTGAGAAAAATGAAGGTTTAATATGAAATTCTCAACCAATAATTTTTTTTCGTGTCTTTAATATCCAAATAAAAATATATTGAGCTATACCTGTCCAAATGTAGATTTGCAAGAATAACTAAAATGGTTATCGCTAAGGATTGTCGTTCATAAAGGTCGGAATACTCGTAAAGGAAGTACAGTTGAGTTTTGTTACAAAGTAATGTAAAATAAATTATCGGAGAGTACATTTGCCAATACGTTTCTTTACAGGACGATTTTCAGGAGTTTACAACTATAGAGTAATATTATTTCGCCCATTGAGTTTACTGATGGTTCAATTAAATTGATTTCTTACTTTTGAAGCAATACAAGGATTTCTTTCAAAGGAATTCTCGTAATTTTGAGCCTCAAGTAAGTGGTGAAGTCATACTTGAGTCGGTATCTACTCCTCAAAATTCAATACTAGGTAAACACTTTAAGCTATAAATTTTACAATAATGCATAAATTAAATTATATAAAATTAAGTGATGGGATTTCTTTTGTTCAATTGTTTTTTAGAAAATATATTTTAAAAATCATGTTGTACGGCCTGTAACGAGTTCACAAAGATTTTACGAAAGTAATATGCTGTCTTCAGAACATATTACTTTAGTATAGATTGTTGTACAATATTCTGTAATATTATATTATATTAACCAATATTTCACAATATTGCAAATATTGATAAATTTTATACAATATTCTACAATATTTGTGCACTACTACCCAGGTAACAAGCTTGAAGTACCATATTGTACCCTATTATACGATATTATATAATATTATTCAATATTATACAATATTGCGAATGTTATTTATATCACAAAATATTGTACAATATATGTGTGCTACTAGGGTAGGAAGTCATTTCAAACTCATGACACTGGTTCTAAAGTCTCAACTAACGGACAGTTTTACTCAAACACAAAGTGAAACTTATTATTTCGCAAAGTGAAAGTTATTATCAACAAGATAAAGAAATAATCCACTGATTACTTTTGATTTTTATTGACTGTTTAAAATGTTTTGCTATACTTTCTAATAAACGGTTTTTGTTGTTGCCTCTTTGATTTATTACTAAATGATGAATAATCAGAGTGAAAAGTTCAACTTGAAATATGAAAAGTCTTACGTATCCATAATCCAAAGGATGTGGCGGTATTTTCTCTTGTGTCTCCGTGTATCGAACTTCAAACCAGACCGGTTCGTCCGTCGTGTTGCGATAATTCCACTTGACGTGAATCCTCGTTGGCAGCACGCTGATCGTGTGCAGATCTTCAGGTGCTTCGGGCAGCTGTGAAATTCCTTCTGCCATACACTGAAAGGAAGAGGAAATAAATATTTTTTGAAGATGTATTGTTTCAATTTGATCTATTCTCAAAAAGAACAGCATCACACAAACATGACATTGGACATCTGTACGTTTTGATATTACTGGTACAAGTGTAGTTGAATCATGCTTCATATTTTCAAATGTTAAAAGAGGTAGAGAGGTTTTTGGAATAGCTATATTGAATTGTATTGTCGTATAGAACAGTAGTATAAGAAATGCAATTATGAGTAAACAGCTGATAAGAAGAAAAACGGATGCAGTAATATGAAAAAAGCACGGAATATTTTCAGTTAATATACTATAGTTATTTAGCTTGTATCTGTATTGTTTCAACTTCGCTTTAAAAAGCTCAAGCTGTTTGCCTTTAGAATATTATTTAGGAGTAAAATATAATCATGCTGTCTGATGGTGTTTATACGAGATTTGAAAAAATAATAAACTAATAAATAAAATAATAATAATCTTTAAAATAATGAAGAATAGGTTTCCATACAGGAAACTTGATATATATTCAGGTTTCCCGTTTGGAGACCTGGAATATATCAGGAAATCTAAATATATCTGAAAGAAACTGTCTTTCATAGACTTTATGGAAGATGATTTCTTTAGCAATCGAATCACAACTGCCTTTGCCACTGTGATTTGATGATGAGCAAAGTAATAAAAAAAGGTATTAGCAAATAAGAGAAAAATAATAGAAAAATTGATCAAGGCATTATCGTAGAAAAATCAAAGCAATAAAATTGATTTTCCAAAATTGATATTATAGAGTCCTGATTATAATAGAGTTTTTGAAAGATATGAATTACATTTATAAAATTTACCAACAATGTCCATATGACGTTGATTCACAAGTCTTTTGCAGGTTAAAAAAAATTTGTAAACCAATTTTAAATGTCATAAATATGGAAATATTCCTCTCGAAAAAAGTCTGACGGATGTAAAATATTTGCATCTTCTAAAGATTCAAAAGCACTATTAGTTTATCTCAATGGATTTAAAGAATAATAGTGAGTTTTACTTAGCCAGAAGTAAGCCTTCAAAAATGATGCCATTAAAAAATAATGGTCACATCTTCGATACATCTGTAAAAATATATTAAAGTTAAAAATCAAAAATAGATGCACGGCTAAGAGACTCTGATCTTCTTTTTCAGAAGTTTACTTCTCCTTAAAATCGAAGAATAAACTTTAAAAAAATTTAACCTATCTGTAAATGCCAGCATTTTCAGTCACATCTGATAATGGTAGGTGAGAAAGGGTAACATAAAGATAATTTAGTTAACTGTTTAGAGAATTATATAAAAGAAGATATAAATGTAAGAACAATTTAATCATTAGAGTTATATTGGATGACAAAAAAAGAATTCTAATGGTCCTTTCTTAAATGGCAGCTATTTTTATTTTCTGTGGACAGAGAGATATCTTACCTGTATTATCTTCCCGGCATCGCCAATGCAAGTGCTGACTACGGCCTGCGGGCTCATGTCCAGAACGGCAGAACAAATGGGCAGGCATTCCCAGCGGATGCCTCTGCGCTGGCAGCAAGAGCTGTGGTCCCTGCCACCAGCTCCACATCGTACCAGGATTTCCAACTGATTAGCGCAGGGGATGGCCAATAACTGCAAGTCAGACATCTTCATCTGCGGATCACAAAAACGTAATACCTATTAAATTACTGACTACACAAACGCTTTAAGTATAAGATAATGAGATTATTTCATTTCTCTATAAGAAGTTACTTGTACTTGTTGAAGGGGCTTATTTTATCTTAAAGGAATGAATTATGTAAATTAAAGTTTTTATTCTATTTATTTATTAGTTATTTTATTAATTTACTATTAGCTTATTTTATTAATAAAAAGTTTCTTCCTACACAATAGGCATGGACAAGATATGGTGCGATTTTCGAAGATTCAAGTGTGTACGTACACCTTAATAAAAGTGCATTTTGTAGAGTTCTCTTGTATTAACTTTTATTTTGTCTACATTTATTCTATAAAAGCCAAAAAATGTGTATTCCTTACGTCGTAGGTGCAGAGGTCAAGGCAGGACTTCTTGAGTCCGGCGGCGATGCAGCATGCGGTCTCGTTGTATGCGGAGTACTTCTCCTCCACTTTTTCGGTACGGTTCATCTCGGGGGTCGTCGTAAAGACGGCTCGGACAGAGCCCCTGCTCAGACCAAATGCGTTTCTGGCGGCCACGTACACTTCGTACCTGAAAATCAACAAGAGGCATTGCACTCAACGATATTTTATTTTAAAATCTGGATTTAAATTTTTGTTTGCAATGGTGTCATGATCATTATGGCCGAACCGAACAACATATGCTTTGCCGGCTGCCTGGCATAAGGGTAGAGTGTCTTCCCAGTGATCTGTGCGCCTATTAGATGCGTAAATTAGTCGCACTCAATTATACATTCATTCATTTAATTAGGTTGAGTAAGGTTTAAAAATAATTCACAAAAACTTCACTATCTACTGGATATTTATTCAGTGTGCATCATCTATCACGTCAGTACAGCAACTGCAAGGGATTTTCAAAAAAAAAAAACATATTTAAAAAAAATAATTTGGTTTATAGTTAACTTTGATATACAGTTAAAAAGATTAAAAATACAAAAACTGAAATATAAATTATGAGAATCATTATAAAAATTAAAAATAATTAAATGCTTTTAAATGAAATAAATGAAACATTTTTACTTTATGAAATAGGATTTATTTGATTTTATTACGACCAAGTTAAACATGATTCTCAGATTTGCTGAAAAATAGCTTGGCCTGTGCAATAATCTAGAAGCTAAAATAACAATTACTGTTGTCCTAACATGTCCATTGTTCGAGTCCCCATTCGGGCATGGTTATTCTTGCTCTGTTCTATCTCTGAGATGTGTGAATGGGGCCCTCTTGTAAAAAGGGGTCGTCCAAGCGAATGAATGATGCGTGAGTAGCAAAGTTTTACTCTTAACCGTAGTTGGCGCTACTAAAAAAAGAGACGCTCCCTATCAGCTTAACTGCTGTCTTCGTAACAGAGGGTGCCATAAAAAAAACCACAACCACACAGGTTTAGAAATTTGATAAATGACCTTGGATCGAAACAACTGTAAAAATTCTTTCCCTGAAAATAGACTGCAACTAATCAGATACAGACAATTTGTAGGATATGCTTCGCTTAAAAGTAGAGGTTTTAGCTACTGTGTTGGTCTCGGATTTAAGAGCTTGTTAACCCTTTGCTGTCGGATAGATAATTCAATGCATGATTATTCCTTTATTCCATTTCCCTGTTTATTACATCAAAAAATAAATGCGTGCATCTACTTTAAGTTAAATTTCTCTGTGAAATGAATCTACATAATTTTTACATTCTGTAGGTATTTTTAAAAATTGAAATTTGACAAGAAATGCACCCTATTGGCTTAAGTAAATGTCTTCGTGACAGTTTGCTGGTCCAATGGCAAGAGCCATAAGAAACAACACTTGTAGTACGAAATAGTCTCTTATTTATTTAAAACTCTGAAATATTTCCCGCGTTTGATTTGAATACTTTTCGCAGATGAGAGGGGATCGATTTTGCCACCGAATTGCGGAGATAAACAGATTTGAGGTAAAGGTGGCACTTTTTATTCTTTAGGAAAGAAATTGCTACCTCACATGCAGTATAGGTAGGCATTGTGATTAATAATCGCAGGGGATTTCTATACTTGGGTAAGAGGAACTATGACCTGCCAGAAAAAACATTTATGAAACTCTATTGTTTCAAGTATTTTAGTGGTACTATCAGAGAAATTTTCATGGACGATACAATACCATGTTATCGAACACTCGCTGATTAGGTTTAGATAATGTGGATATTCAGTAGCTCATATGGTCAGCGTATTCTCCAGATCTAAACTAATTTGAAAATATTTGGGAATGCTTTGGGACAATATAATGTATGATGTGCTCTTAAAATTACCAAGCAATTATCAATTACCCATAATTACTTTGAATGCATTTTTATTTTATTAGGAATGATTTAAATAAATTCACGTCTAAGTGAATCACTGTTAGAAACAAATTTCAACTGGCTTGATAAAACCATCGCTTTTACATTTGAAGATAGATATTTTCTTGATTTTTTTTGAAACGGAAAGTAACTTATATTCATTCCACTACAATTAATAAATAAGTTGTGGAAGCATATTATCTTTATTTGATCGGTTTCAGACGGCATTCAGCTAGAAACTTCATACTATTGTAAAATATTTATTATTAGAGGCAAGCAAAGATATTGTGACGTCTATAATTAATCTAACAAAACAGCAGAGATGAATACAATTTCTTTGCCGAATAATACCAAACACTGTGCAGTCCAAGGAAATAAACATTAATCAAAACCCCATAAATTTTCCATTTAAAATACATTGATTTTTAATCGGAACTCATGATATTAACGGAACATAATATTTTTGAATTTTATTTATGTATACCTATTATATACCGTACCATGTAATCGAAAATTCGCTGTTCAGGACGATTTAGATAATATAGATATTCAGAAATTCATATGGCCAACGTGTTCTTTGGATCTAAGCCACTTTGAAAATATGATGTCAAACACTGTGCAGTCTAAGTGAAAAACATTAATAAAAGCCCCATAAGTTTTCCGTTTCGAATGCATTGATTTTTAATCAGAATTTATTATATTAACAGAATTTATAATATTTTTGAATTTTATTTATGTATATATGTTACTATAAATATATGTATATATGTTATACAGAATTTAGAATCTCTAGATTAGAGAGACTTAATTTTTCCATATGTTTATTTTGAATGATTGGAAATTAGGAATTGCCTTCTTTTGCAAGGGTAGATTCATTGATTCCAAAATGCTTTTATTTGATCACCTAAGAGCATGTGTTCCATCGAAATTTTTCCAAATATTCGTAAATCATCGTGTAGATTTCTCTGATTCCGAACGGATAGTTGAGAGTATGAAGGATTATAAGACCGCAAACGCAAGAAAAAGGAGCGAAGCTTACCTTGTCTGAGGTTGTAAATTATCCAGCAGATGAGGTGATTTCACATCGTTGACAACATTGTATTCGATGATCTCATCCATTGCCACTTCTTTCCAGTACAAGACGTAACTCAGCACACTCTCTGGAAGCATACTGCACGAAGAAGAAAATTTTGTTTTAATAACGTGCATATCGAAACGTTAGTAAATTTTTAATCTCAAGTATCTGAAAATAGCATTGCCAGTGATGTTAATTATTTCATTTTAGCGATTGGGCTTTGGCTAATATTTTCAGTTTAAATATATATATATATATATATATATAT
>JAPMOQ010037952.1:0-14535 GCA_026543055.1 Argiope trifasciata | reverse complement strand
CAACAATATTTTAGGGACCAAATAAATATATTGTTGTAGAGAGGCATATTGTTATATCGAGGGTTCACATATTTTGAGCATTTAATAAGAGTTTTTTTATTATTATTATTAGTTTAAGGTGCATAACATACTACTTTTAAGTCTATATTTAGAAGAAATTAATTTGTAAAATACTAATAATAGTGGTTTAAATACTAAATAAATAAATAAATAAGATAAATTCAGAAAATAAGCACAGAAATATTCACATACCTGAAAACACTTTATATTGAAAATAATCCAATATTTTTGTTTGTTTATTCATTTTTTTAACTGTTAAGTTCACCAATACTGTATGCATTGAGTCTTGTGCACGAAAATGTTCTTCATTTGTCGACGGAAGGCTTGAAAAAAATGTCCGTAGAGAATTCACAGATTGAAGAGCTTCCTGGGATGACAATAAGGACTGCGATGGACCTGTATTATCATCATCATCAATATCACCATCATCTTCATCATTGTTTCCTATCTCATCAGTAATTTCAGAGAGAATATCTTCATCAGTAACTCCTGCGAAAACCATAAGATCATCATCTGCTGTTAAATAGTCTTCTATACTAATTCCAAACTTTTTACCGCTTGTTTCTTCAAGTTGGGATACGGAGTTTTTGAAGTGCAAAACACATTCTTGATCATCTGAGAGATCACTGTCTATGGAATTTTCATCATTGTCAGATTTCTTATCTTCCATAACACAAAGACCAGCCTTTTTCCAGGAATTCCGAATGGTTTTTTCTGTTACTTCCCACCAACTTCCACAATATCCCCAATGAGTCTTAATAGACGGGAAAAATAACAAAAGAAAACGAAAAACAAAAGCATTTGAAAATCAAAATATTATTATAAAGGGAGAAAATAATACTGAAATTTAGATTGAAAAAATCGTTTTACAGAGGTTTATTGTTCTAGAGAATATCGCAATATTGAGGGGAGATGAACATTAGTTTATATGCAAAATCACCGGGACCACAAAACATTATTGTAGTAGAGGGAGTTATTGTTGTATCGGGTATCGTTGTTGCGAGAGTTTACTGTATATACATTCTAGTCAATTCAGAAGATAGATGAACTTGGTTATGTATGTCTTTAATTGCCCATAATGTCATGATGCTGCCTTCTTTCAATAGGGAAAAAAAATAGGGAAAAAAAATATGTAAGATAAGTAAAATAATAGCATTACAGTCTGATAGTTTGACAGAATCATGGACATGTAGTTGTATATAAATACTTAAATTAAATCTAAACAATATTCCAGTCAGCTGTCGCCAAAAGCAATGAATTTACAGTAAACGTATGAGCATATTCTATGTGTAGGAAAAGAATTCTATGGCTGCTAGCTCTCTAAATTTAAATATTATTTCTATTTCTTTCAAGTTAAATATGTTTTCTTATTAGTAAAAAAATCCTAGGAGTATTTTAGGACATTTTTTTCAAATCAAGACAATGAATTAAAAGAAACATAGTGTTGGCCCGATGTCCATGGCAATGTAGTTATTTTACTTTATACAAATGCTTGTTACCCTGATAAAATTTCCCTCTCACGACCCATATCCACTAAAGCATAGAAACTACTGAAAACCATCACGATTTGAAATAGCCTTCTCAAATATTTTCTCTAAATGAAAAAAATTAAATAGAAAAAAATTAAGAAACCTTTTTATAACCTTAATTGGTAGGTGGAATTTAAATGGAATCACTGATCTACGTGACATAACGGGACTCCCACCTGTTGGAGACGTGAAATAATGTATATAAAAAAAATTCAAAATGCGAGTTATCGGCCGATGGAACCGGTCGGGCGACTCGGACTTTCCCTTCGGAATCGAGGACGAATGGTTTTCTCTAGGTCACGAATACGATATCTCAGGACTGACCCACTGCTGCCTGCTCGCCTTTGTTCGCTGGGCGGGAGTGCCCGTTCGATTCGCGACGCCTTCAGCTCGTGCCACAAACATCTTTCCGTTACTCTTCGCAACAACTGTCGCCTTGAAATCGCGGCGTTTTGGAACCAAGTCTCAAGAGGACTCCAACAACTGAAAGTTCTAACTGATGCAGTAAGAAGCAATTAGAATAATCCAATTCAAATCCGGTTGCAATCAATAGAAATTGTATCAAGTTTCAAGATAGATCGAATGCTTTGTTAAATTTGATTGAAGTTTGAAAGTGTTCCCGCTATGGGTTTGAAGTATTTGTGATCAAGGTTTTATAAGTGCTTATCTTTATAAGTGGAGGAAAGTGCTCTTTTTTTGAAGTTGATTCCAATGAAAGTTGTTACTTTTCACCGAGTATTCTTGTTCTGTCTCTAATTCCTCCAAGCAACTATCTTTTCCTTGAAGAAACAGATCTCGATAGAATATTTTTTTTTTTTTTTTTTTTTTTTTTTTTTTGGAATCTGAAGTGCCAACGACTAAAATCTTCAAATCATTTGAACATCTATGGATATAAATTTCTTCAAAAGAGACATTGAAATTGTGTCCAAACTTGAAATTGTCTCTTCCATTATTGATATTTTTGTCTTAACAGAAGAAGAATAAAGTGATTCTCACAGAAGAAAATAATTTTAAAAAAATTCAATTCTAAAATTTTTGTCAGATGTGAAAATAAATAAATTGAATATATCTTTGTGACACATCCGTGAACTCAATATATATTCTGAATTCTGAATAATGCTTTGAATATGGCATTTGGATCTAAATAAAGTAGAAGTGTTAACATTGAAAATGAATTTTTCACTTAAATGTTTCGTCAAAATTTCATATATCTAAAAGATCTCAAATCAGTACACAAATTATCTCTTACATGATCAAAATATGTGGAAAAGAATAGGAGAAAAAAAATTAGAATAAATGATTGAAATGACTTGAATTTATGAAATTCAGATTTCAAATGAAGCTGTAAAAAAGAAGAAAATTGTCGCAAAGCAACACTTATCGAAAGGCTCTTCTACTTTACATTGCCTTACTTCTCACTTAAGTGAATTCTTTGTTCAATTTTGAAACTACCCCATCGTAAGCTCTTTCAAAAGTCACGTACTACTTGCCGACAGAGCAACGACCTTCCATCAACCACGAAACGTCATCTCTACTGGTTATTTCTGTCTCTAATGGTAACACATCTGTCAGAAATAATAAGTAAATTTTTCAAACAGGTACCAATTGCTCAAGATCTTCCACTCGAATGCTAATCGAACTCCGGTTGTTACGTTGATAAATTCTTTTTTGTTTTTCTGTTAGTGATCAGTGGATTAATTATTGTGGATTTGAAAATTAAAATAAATGGAAGAATACTCGGGAAAATATTTTTTTGAGTGATTAGAACAACAGGTAAGTTCCTTTTCATTATCTATATCTATACTTATAATAAAGCTCAATGTGTGTGTATGTGTGCGTGTGTGTGTGTGTTGGCGCTCTACAGGCCAGACCGTTGGACCTACAGCTACCAAATTTGGTACATGTATACCTTGGAGGTCGGGAATGTGCACCTCGGAGCCCTTTTTTCGAATTTTTAATTAGAATTTGAATTAATTAAAATTTAAGCCAAATTTCGACGTTTTTCCGCTATAGCTTCCGAAAATATTATCGGATAAACATGATTTTAACATCAATTTAAAGATAAAACAATTAGCTTTCTAATAGTATCAGTATTTTAACATTTAACTTAAGCTTCTATTTGTAATGAATTTTTAAAGAAGCATTTCAACTATATTTTTCAACAATATATTTCGGACAAAACGATAAAATTTAATCTGCAGGAGCACGTAACGAGTGGAAGGGGAAAAATTATCTTTTATCAATAGGTTGCCATCAGGTAGATAAAAACTCAAATTAAAAAAATAAATAATTGTTGCAAATTAAACATTTAAAAATGCAATTTTCAGCACGTGTCTGCATGAAATGAAATAAATATGAAATATGTTTTTTCTTTTTTTAAAAAAAAAGAAAATGCAAAGAAATTTTTGTGACTTTTACAATATTATTAAATAAGTAAATCAGCTTTGTTTAATAATAGAAATACATCTATAAAAAAAGTCTAAATGAAGTAAATAGCTGCATAGTATGTAGCACGAGTCTATAAATGCTTTAAAAAATGAAGAATATTTAGCTTTTAATTAAAAAGAAATGAACTTGTGATATCAGTGTTTTAATGTATAACTCAAGCTTCTATTTTTAACGAATTTTTAAAGAAATATTTTAACCATGTTTTTTTGAGCACGTGACTGGATAAAATAAAATAAAACAATGCCGGAAGTTCAAATAAAAAAAAAACTATCATCGCAAATCAAATCTAAAGAAATGCAACTTTCAGCATGTGACTGGATAAAATAACATAAATATAAAATGCGATATCTTCTAAAAAAATAAATGCAAGGCAATGGATTCTAAGATCGTTTGCAATAGATATATAATTAATTCCATAAATTATCTTAATTTACAGTAAACCTGGTTGAATTTAGACAGGATATGCATTGAAATCCCGACTTAATGGCATATTTCTATAATCGTTTGTAATATCTGTATCATTAATTCAATAATTTTTCCCCTTTTTCGCTTTCTTTAAAAAACATATTTAACATTTTGGCAACATCACCGAAAAAAACATTTTTAATATTTTGGAAGCATAATCGATAAATTGTTAGAGCATTAAACTCAAAAAGTTTTTTCGAATAAAGTTACCGACTCTTTAACTACTAATAACTGAATCTTTTAACTTTAACTATTTCTTAAATTTTGGCTAATGAATATGGGATTTAATTGAAAATTTTAGAAAGCATTACTCATGGTGAACCAGCTGGTCGCCAAAGGCGGCTAGTTTTTAATAAAAATTAATTTATTTCTTTTTGAACTTATTTTTAATCATTAAGGAATATGATTCTTTTCCGAAAAGCTAAGCCAGATCTGCTCTCTGACAATGGTTTATCTGGTGTAAGATTGTGTAAAGACACCAATCTAAGCAACTTGATTTTTTTCATCAAGAAAATTTTCATTCCCCAGCTTTTTAAATGGTTAGATTTTTGTAAATTTCGAACAATTTTTTTTCTCTACCACAATACATTATTTTAAAACTTTCATAATTTGATTATTATTTAAATTATTGATTTAATTACATTTTCATTTTATAAAAATATCAGTTAGTTATCCTTATTTTGTATTCTAATCTAATGTTGTCAATTTCTCCCCTGAAAAATCAATATTTATGTTCTACAAAGTCAGACAAGAAATCATAACAAGTTATTTGTTTAGGTAGATTTACGGTTACGTGGTATGAATGAGTCTACCACAGTTAATCAAGTAAATAATCATTATTGAATTAAAATTGGAAGAAAATAATGTTCCACTTCTGCAGAAATAATAAATTTCTTCGTCAACTGACAAAATCAAAACAAGTTGAATCGTTTAATTCGATCTAATATTCATCAAATCTTGTAGTGGAAAACTTTTCTGAACAACTGGCAAAGCATTTGATTTAAACTTTGGATCAAATATTTCAATTAAGAATAGAAGTATAGGATAGCCTCTGGTTTAATGAGACGAAAAAAATTGTAGATTGTTCTCGAGCAGCACTGTAAACAACCCACTAACAGACGTAAGATAAATCTAATATTTTCATTTATTTTTTTTCAAGTTTTCTTCTTAAAAAGATAAATATATCCACTTATCTATTTTTTATATGGAAGATTGGAGTAAGAAAGAACAATTCATTCTACGATCATATTACTCAAACTTCACCAACTTACAGATAATGCTGGAGAATTAAAATTCCTGCACTGAAGACACTGACTCTTTTTTTAATGTTTGTTAGATAATCCTGTTGTTGTTTCTTATGGCACGTCATGGACAAACCCGCTTACGAAGTCTGCGATTTTGAGCCGAAAGAGTGTCTCTTGTTTTCAATTGCACCATTTAGGGCCATCTATTTGTTAGCTATTCTTGGATCACATTCTCTTCTACAACCCTTTTTAACAGAGGGGTTGGGAGGCACATTCACACACCTCACAGTAAAACACGGATGAAAAACAACCATGCCCGAACCGGGACGCCCACATCACGGTGAAGACGCGCCACCCTTATGCCAGGACGCCGGCTTAGATAATCCATCTGCAATTTGCCCTATATTTTGCAATTTCCAATATGCGATAGCTTTGAATAGTTGAAAAATATTTGATTATTCTTCACGATCCATGAATATTTTACATAAAACACTTTTTATAATCACTATTTATTGATAATCTTATTTTTGCTAATATAACCAAAGAAACAAAGATTTCTAACGTTTCCAATCGGATTAATTTGAACTTTCTCCTTGTTGCTTTATTTTATTGTCTTCTGTAGGGCATTTATATACATTCTTTTTTACTTTAACCGTATGATTTGATTTAACTAATAATCCACAAATTGGCCCACATTAGATACAGTAAAGCATATAAACTTGAAGATAATATTTTAACTATATCAATTTTTAACGAAAATATTTTAACTGTGTTTCTTACTTGAAACAGCATATCTGCTGTTTCAATAAGAAACACAGAAAAGTCATATGAAGTTTTAAAACAATTAAGGAAATACGCTTGGGGTGTAGAAGCATTTAACATTTTTGCATTAAAAATTCTGCAGAAACATTTAACATTTTTGCAAGATGACATTTTGGAAATATCTTTTTAAAGTAGCAAAAATAATATTGATATCTCAAAGTAAAAAAATTATCTAATTAGATATAATACGAGAAAAATCTTCTAATAATGCATATATATCGAAATACCATTTACATCAAAAACTGAATAACTGAATTTTCATAAAAATGGTCAGGTGACAGCTTCAACTTCACCCAGTATCCCTTATATCAGAGGTGTCCAAACTTTTCGCGGCACGGGCCGGATCGAAATTAGATCCATGTTATACGGGCCACATGTATATACAAATTGAAAAATATCATTATGAGTAAAGTAGCATTTAATACTATTAAGTAATACTATTTTCTTGTAACTTGAAAATACAAAATACTAAACAAACAAAGTATAATTATATAATTATTTTATATAATTTGAAATATTTTCATGCAACTTCTAATGCGAATGATGAAACTTTTTTTTTGTTGAATAATGTCTTTATAGTTGGGATCAAAATTCGTTACACCAATCATATGCAAATGATCATCAGATAAATTTGCTCTATATTTTGATTTGAGATACTTCATTCGAGAAAAAGTTTGTTCGCACACGTAAGTAGTCCTAAACATTGAAAGGAATTTACGAGCAAATTTCTTCAAATTTGAAAACTCTTTTGCATCCAAATATTTATAAAAATCTATTAAGTTTCCTTCCTTGTATTTGTCCTTGATTTGTTCGTTTGCTTGAAGATCAATAATTTCTATTTGAAGCTGGCTTGAAATTTCAGCAACGTTGCAATCAAATGGATTTTGGAACAGCCGAATTTCTTTTGAATTCATGTCCAAATCAGAAAATAACTTTTGAAATTTTTCTTTTAAATCGGCGATGATCTTTACAGCAAATGCAATTGGAAATTGCTGATGCTTTATTTACAACAAAACAATAAGACTCTGCTTATCGTCAAAATTCACATGCGTATAAAATTTCTTTTATGTTTGAGTTACCGAAATATATTTTTTTATTTAGACTTATAACTTAACAGCGCGATAGACATTTGTGTTTGGTCAAGTACAACAACTCCGTTTTGTTGGCCACGTAGTTTTTCGATATACCTTTATGAAAATGAAAAGCTTTGGGCGAAAACATCATTATGTTTTAAAACCCTCCGCGGGCCGGATAAAATCCCTTGGCGGGCCGGGTTTGGCCCGCGGGCCGTAGTTTGGACACCTCTGCCTTATATGAAAACGGAAAGACATAGCAATAGTAGACAGGCGGAAGTTTTGAAAATATTAAAAAAGGACAATATTTAAATTCCATCTACAATGCATATCTATATAATAGGATGTCTTGTAACTCAAGTCCTGCCGCTTTGTAACGAGCCCAAACTATTAATCTGTTATAATCTCTGTGTGTTCTAAGACTGCTGGCTGGGTGATGTATATTTTTTACCGCCTGTATTCTTGCATAGGGATAGTGCATCTTCCTTGTGATCTATCTGTCCTTGGTTCGAATCCCGGTTCGGCATGGTTGTTCTTCCTTTGTTCTATCTGTGGGATGTGTGAATTTGCTCTCTTATAAATAGGATTGTGAAAGCGAATGATTGATGCATGAAGTAGCTAAGTCATACCCTTGGCCCAAATGGGCGCTTCTGAAACAAAAGATGCTCTCTATCGGCTTAAATCGCTGCTTCGTAACAGTGAACTTGACCAAAGGCAAGTACCATAAGAAAAAAAAAACATATTTTTTTCCCATCGCTACATTACACATTTCCCTACATTCTACTGCTGGCAAATATTACATCTAAAATCTTTTTGTGTTCAAAATGTTAGAGTGCCTACAGCCCTACTGAAAATTTGACATTTCGTGCCTAACAAGATCTGCAGTATATGTGGAACTACCGACATTAAATCTATCAACTTGATTTCTCTAGTTAATGTAGAAAGAATATTTCGGTTCCTTTAGTAATTTAAACCCTTTACATTTAGAAAAGTCATTTGGTGCATAATTATTTACTTGACTTAGTTTAGTTTAATTATATTAATGTTCCGTTTTAAAGCAATACTAGGATTATTTTGGGATGAACCTCGTAATTTTGAACTCCAGTCAGTTGACGAGGACGGCATTTGAGTTAGAATACTCCTCCTCCAAGCTCCTACCCCCGACAGATTTGGCGTGCACCAGATCCATTACACGAAGGTTTGGCTGTGGAATCGGGTCTCGAACCTGAAACCTTTCACTTCCGAAGCTCAGACGGTACCATCAGGCTATCGCACTTCTAAATTATTCACCTAATTCAATGAATTTTTTATTGATACAAAAAATAAATATATTTGATTGCTTGAAGTTGTATTTTAAGTTGGAAATCCGATTTCCGTAGCTTTCTTTCTTTCACCACAGAATATCCTCAAACTAGGAATCTCTAGGATTCCCTGTCTGTTGAAAAAATATCCGTGGTAAGATTTATCAAGAGGAGGAAAAAATTTAAAGTTTACATACAACACACAAAAAATTAACTATATGCAATACAATGATAATGATAAGGTGTTTGGCACAGATATGATAGGAGGAATTTTGATGAAGATAGTATTTCCAGCAGAAGGGATTGATTGAGGTACAACACTCAAATTATTCAGGACAGGGGTTTGAAGAAATCAGTCCGGTGTCTTGCAGGAACCGCACAAGCAGTGGCAATTTTTGGTAATACGAGGCCACAGATACTGATATATTTTGAGGCTCCTTTACGGTAAACTCTAAAACTGATGAAAAAGCAGCAAGATAATCTTATTTCAGTTTTAACTTTATCTTAAAATTTATTTTGTGATATCATTATAAACAATAAAAGCTCCTTATTCGCGCTTCCTTCATTCACGTTAACACTATTCGCGGATTAAAAAAGTGGGAATCAATTCCTATATTCGAGGCTAAAAATTTCTTTATTCGCGGATCTAATAAGTACATACATAATCATAAAAGAATTCTAATAGGTATCCACCCCAATATCCTTTGTAAATGCCGTCAAATGGACTCATAAAAACAGTAAAATAGATCTTATTACAACTTTGCCTAAAGTATGTTGTTAAATTATATCACCGAGGACTTTGACATAAGCCGCCTTCGCCGCGATCGGTGTTTTTGAGAATGTAAACAAACAGAATGGAAGCAACCTTATTACTCAATGAATAAAGTATATTTGTAGAATTAACGACTAAGAAATAAGGTAGCACTAACGATTAAGAAATGAAAATTTACTCACCTTATTCCGAAGATTCATTTGAATCTGGTGCAAAAAAAGCAGATCTCAAAGACTATTTTATCCATTTTAATGTAACGATTAAAGACTGGAGTAAATTATACGAATACAGAATGGACGACTCAATTGAATACAATAATCCACCCGAAACATGAATAAGAAAAATGAATAGACAGGAAATAATAATTTATTTTATATTTGTTTGTTTTAAATTTTGTCACCAAGGAACGTATCCCTTATAATCCCATATAAATTACCATTCCGTATTCAAGGTTTCTGTATTCGCGGCATATTTATGGAACATATCCCCAGCGAATAAAGAGCCTTTACTGTATTGAAAAGCAATACCTGATGCATTTATATGTTTTATTTGTACCGATATTAAGCCTTTTATAGACGCTTTTTACATACTAAGTCATTCTTTTATTGTTTCAATGAATCTTTATATTAATATATAAATAAAATTGAAATTAGCAACCACTGAGTTCTTTAGCGACTTTCATTCTTCATGATTTCAAGGAAATAGTTCTCTATATCAAGATTATTTATCCAAACCCTTGTTAACATAGGCTATAGAGTGTGAATAGAAAAGAGAGGTGATGAAAAAGTATTCTGAATTTATATAAAGTTGAAGAAAAGAATTTGCAGACACAGAGTTTTGATTCGCAAGAATTTTACTTGACACTTTATTTTTTCATTAACATCTTTTATCAGTGAATTAAACCTTTTTCTTTATAGAAAAAGTTATGAGTGAAAATTCTGCGAATCAGATCGAATAGGAGACTTGAACAATTAAATTTACATACTGCTTAGCACTGTGATACAAGTCCAAGTAGATTTTGAGGCCCTTTATATACCTCGGGAAAAGAGGCGACTGAATCAGGGATGATTCAGTACCCTCAGATATTTTCTGAGTTGGATCTAAATTCTGACTTACGGATGGATGAATGAGTGTATGAATGAGTTCGATAGCATCCTAAAAAGGGTCGTGTCGTGTGTGTTCGAGCAAAGTCGTACTTTCACTTTAACGGTGCTCGTTAACAACGAAAGGCGCACACTTCTGCCAAGGGGCATTAGGCAGAACAGAACAGAACACCTATCGTTTCAAAAATGTGCCTTTAACGTAGCCTAAATCCCTATTTATTATAAAGATACGAAATAAATCACAAATTCCAATGCGTCAGCATGTTGCATAACAAATTCTAGAACAGTATGGAATGTTCCCACTCATTCCGAACCAAATAACACTCCCGGAGTGCCGGAAGGGTTAGAATGCGTTCCACTTTCACGCGATCGCGTTATGGAGAGACGGATGGAAGTGAAAGGCGAAGGATTTGCATCCGACCTTGGGTTGTTCCATTGCGGTCAGGGAGAGCGACACCCGCGAAAGTGACTTCGGTCGGCGCGTGAAGTGCTCAGGGAATGAACTCATTTGTTTACTTCACGTACTTGTTGTGGTGCTTGCTCGCACTGGAAAAAAAAGGGGAAAATGCATACAAATTTCGATTTTTAATTAAATAAGGAAAACCCAGGTAAAACATGTTTAAAAAAGATAATATAAACATTTTTCATTCGATGTTTTTCTAGATAATTGCAATTTAAAAACATTGAGGCTTGAGCTGAAATGTGATTAAAGAGATTGGGGTTTCATTTGGAATGTGAATTATAATGGATTGAAGTTTGATTTGGAATGTGATAAATTTATTGAGGTTTGGTTTGGAATGTGATTAGAGATTCATGTTCATCTGCATAAGAGGAAAATAATAATTAATTACCGTGAATATACTATCTTTAAGTATATGAAGAGCTTGAAATAACTGTTTAATATTTAAATAATTTTTCTATTTTTATAAAGCTGTGTATTATATCTTTTTATTAAACCTATAATAGTATCGTCTTTTTAATTTTTTAGTACGTGGTGCCCTTAAATTCACGGATCAAACCTTAAAGATAGGTAAAATATAGGTGAATATTATTTCACGTATAAAGAAGTATTTTTAGTGTATCGAAACAGGGCCAGAAACGATAAGTGAGGATCAATTAAGTGCAAATAAATACAAACAAGGCGGAAAATGCGTTGTCTACGAGTCTCCAACTGACTTTGATGACGGCCTGAATGCAAATATTTTAGTTGCTATTGCAACTGTCTATGAAACTCCAGACATCTTCGAAAGAATGCATCAATCTCTTGATAGACACTAAAAGACTTTCAATGATATTCATCGTAATCCATTTGTGCACATATTATAACATTATGTAAGTAAAGGGATTTATTTTTACTTCCTCAACGATTATGTTTCTTCCACCTAAAGTTTCCATTTTAGACCCATATTGCTGTATAGAAAATGCTTTTCTATGCGTATTTTACTTATCCTTAAAATTTTATCCAGGAATTCAAGGTCACTCCGTCTAGTTATATAATTTTGTATAGTAGAGTTGTCATAAGAAAGCATCAAAGTGGAAAAAAATAGATGACATCAATTTTATCGCTTTAAAACGCTTTGTTGACAAGTTTCAATTTTTTCTAAAGAATATCTTCTATACTTATAATAAAGCTCAATGTGTGTGTGTGTGTGTGTGTGTGTGTGTGTGCGTGTGTGCGTGCGTGTGTGTGTGTGTGTGTGTGTGTTGGCGCTCTACAGGCCAGACCGTTGGACCTACAGCTACCAAATTTGATACATGTATACCTTGGAGGTCGAGAATGTGCACCTCGGAGCCCTTTTTTCGAATTTTTAATTAGAACTTGAATTAATTAAAATTTAAGCGAAATTTTGACGTTTTTCCGCTATAACTTCCGAAAATATTATTGCACAAACATGATTTTTATATCAATTTAAAGATTAAAAAATTAGCTTTCTAATGGTGTCAGTTTTTTTTAAATTTAAAACGTAAGCTTCTATTTTGAACGAATTTTTAAAGAAATATTTTAACCATGTTTTTATCACGTGACGGGATAAAATAAAAGAATGCCGGAAGTTAGAATAAAAAAAAGCTATCATCGCAAAATAAATCTAAAGAATTGCAACTTTTAACACGTGACTGGATAAAATAAAAGAAACATAAAATGTGATATTTTCTAAAAAAATAAATGCAAAGCAAAGGATTCTATGATCGTTTGCAATATCTAAATAATTACTTCAATTAATCTTCTTTACGGTAAACCTGATCGAATTTAGACAGGATATGCATTGAAATCCCGACTTAATGGCATATTTATGTAATCGTTTGCAATATCTGTATCATTAATTGAATAAATTATCCTTATTTATACAGGTTTGAATTTATACAGGATATGCATTCAAATTCCTTTCAAATGGCCAGTTTGTAAAATATTATTAATAGGCATATATATTGTTTAATACTATTAATTTGATGTAAATGAAGTAAATAATTACATTTTATGTAGTTTGAGTTAAACAATGCATTTATGAATAATGATTTTTAGATTTTTTCATACTTTGCTCTGTGACCCATATTTTACAAAATATTTTTATTAATATTTTAAATAAAAGTTGCTACATCAATCAATCTTCTAAATCAATCATTAAAACTTACTGATTTATAAAATCAAAGAATATTATTAGGAAAACGCTTTCTTTTAGAACTTTCCGTCCATCATCTTAAAGAAAATATTAATTTCAGGCCAATCAATGCCCGGAGTTACTTCAAGGCTAATGAATATGGGATTTAATTGAAAAAGGTAGAACCCATTACTCATGGCGAACCAGCTGGTAGCCAAAGGCGGCTAGTACTGAATAAGAGAGTGAGGAAAGAGAAAACTGAAATATTAATTTTCTGTATTTAAATAAAAAGCTATTATTTCGAGTGGAAAATTTTAAATTAAGTTGGTATGGATATCAAAGCTCCAGAGATTGAGCCTCAAACGTTACATCGATCTTCCGCTTTTAATTGAATGGTTATTAATCTAGGAAAAGAATATTCCATAGAAAAATTATAGGTATTAAAAAATCCTATGAAATAAAGTTTTGAAATTAAGAAAACTCAACTAAATCAAGAATAAATTATTTTAAAAGCTTAAATTCAGAAAGAATATTTCTAATTTTTTCAAGCTACACAGAAGAACCAATAAATATCTATTCAACAACCTATAGAACAAATAAATTAAATCTACACATAAAAACCTACTTTTGAACCAAAATATAACAAAATTATTATTTATGTATTCATTATCATTATTTTATTTGTTAATTTGTGTACGACCTCTAAACGTCATCTGACATGATTTTTCCTCTTTGTGAACTCATATCTAGGCACCGAAAAGTTGTTTAAGTAGGCATTTATGCAGGATTTTTTTTTTCTTATTTTTGAGACTTCTTGTGATAAAACGATGAAATTTCGTACATGACCTTATTAAAGGATGGGGCACATTTTATTCAGTGGGAATTTTTTCATACGGGGTCCATATAAATATTTACATTTTGTATTTTTTAAAGTTTAATTCCCTAAAAATTCTAATAGACTTCATAACATTTGGCACCTTTTTTATGCGACTGTGTAATTTACAGTATATATCTATTATCAATATTTAAGGAGTAAAAGCCGCGGTCAAGGTTTTTGAGATACCCTGTATATACATATGTAATGCTAACATACTTGGCACAGAAATCATTCTTATTATACA
>JAPMOQ010037951.1:0-15130 GCA_026543055.1 Argiope trifasciata | reverse complement strand
GGGCCTACTCCTGGAGTTATGGTTTGGGGAGAAATTTCGTATGACAGAAGGAGCACTCTCGTGGTTATCCCACGCACCCTGACTGCAAATTTGTACGTCAGTCTAGTGATACAGCCTGTTGCGCTGCCATTCTTGAACAGCATTCAAGGGGCGTTTTCCAACAGGATAACGCTCGCCCTCATACCGCCGTTGTAAACCAACATGCTCTACAGAGTGGCGACATGTTGCCTTGGCCTGCTAGATCACAACATCTTTCTCCAATCGAGCACGTATGGGACATCATTGGACAATAACTCCAGCGTCATCCATAACCAGCATTAACCGTCCCTGCATTGACCGCTCAAGTGCAACTGGCAACCATCCCACAAACTGATATCCAACACATGCACGACACAATGCATGCACGTTTGCATGCTTGCATTCAAAATTCTGGCGGTTACACCGGTTACTAATATACCAACATTTCACATTTGAAATGGCTCTACCTGTGATCTTGAAACTTTAATCAATTAAATATGTTACCTAGACAAATGTATTCCTGAAATTTCATTACTGTACAGTAATTTTTTCTTGGTGTTGGAATTTTTTTTCTCATCAGTGTATATAATTTGAAGCTTAAGAAAACGGTGAGTTTTCTCGAAGCATGTTAAAGCGCTATTCATCTTTCTAGTTGGTAAGGAAGAAGTACGCCAAGTTCAAATCTATCAAGGAATATGAAATCGTATTAGATTCAAACAAATACATTGGTAGATATTCATTTGTATGTAGAGATTACTGAAAAGTGGATTGATAAAGGAAAGAAAAAAAACATCTGAGTATTGTTGAATTAATAAACCATAATGGTGCTAAAAGCAAGTGAAATAAAAAAAATGTAGTTATAGAATAAAAGAGAACATGCCGTAAATGAAGACAATTTAGCTACATTTCTTTAACTGCTTTGTAAACTAGTAACCCATAAAAATATTTCCAAACCATCAAAAATCATTAACCTCTGCAGCTAGTTTTATATTTTATGGGAAAATAAGATTTAAAGTAAATATTTATTTGTTAAGAAAACAAAAGAAGTTGGCAAAATTAACCCGGAAGAGGGATAACTTTGCCAACTATGTTAAAACCAGTCGAAATACGAAAAAAAAAATCAAAACTATTTAGAAATTTTACATTTCAGTTTGAATTGTTTTTTATAAAGAAAAATATTCAAACTATAGACATTCGTACATTTAAAATTCATAAAACACAGAGGGGTATTTCACTGTTCTGTGAGAAAAGATAAATTTACCGTGTTTTCCATTGTTGGAGGGTCAATTATGTACACAATATTTTGTACATTCAGGAAAACTTCATCATACACATTTGATTGGGTTTTCCTTCTGTCATTCACACGAAGATATGATACCACAAACTCTTCGTATCCATATGATTAAATGAGTAAATTCTTTAGGTGAGTACAGGTTTCCTAATCCCGAGGTACCCTGGGATCTTTACTCACTTTCAGCTTATTCTCCCAGCTGCTATTTCCTTTCCGGAGAGGGAGAAGTTGCACGACCCCCGATAACAAGGCCCCTGCGGTGTTTCGTGACGTCACAACGAGCGGCGACACTTCATTCTCCCAACGTTGAGTCTCTGCGCACCAGAGAGGCAGATATAATTATTTTCCCTTATTCATATCGTTTCTTTAACATCCATACAATGCAAATTAATACACACATATTGTAGAGCCCATTAGTAATTAAATTGCAACCGCCTTCCACATCACCATGGAGGTACGGCGCCTGGTATGCATTACCTTTTTTGCATTAAGTGCAGGGCAGGGCATCTCCCCTAGATTTAAAACTATTTATTTTGCAAAAAAACTAATAAGTGAAAAATATGATTAATGAATTTCAAGACAATTCTACAGAAAAATGGTTTTAATACTATTTGCTGCACGTCAAATCCTGGAAAGCAATATTTTCCAAAATATTATTCCATTCTATCCACACTTCAAAAAACATCAAACAAAACTTTGAAACATTAGTAGAACTTTCTTATTTAACTATATATTTATCACTACTACTTTACTAAATTCATCAAGTTTCCTTCCCTTTCCTATTTTAGAAGAGCTTTTCATTTCATCATTCAATCATGCATTGACTTCAGACCAAATTTCCAATCTATACACATTTTCTGATTTCTGCTCTGAAATGCAATCGTCATCCTTCTACGTTCACTAAACATTATATCTATTGCGAAATATTTTTGATTAGAGCATTTCAAATATACTTCTTCAACTATGGTACAAAATTTCAATTATAATCTGAGCCATTTTTTCAATAAATTATAATTACTGTTTCAATAAATTAGCCAGGGTGCAAGAAACCATTTGGAACCCCAAGTGTTTTGTAAAGCAAAAAATAAAGTATAAACATATTATGGTACTATTGCTTGTCTATAAGTAATTGCCTTTAATTACTTCAGAAAATTTACATTTTTGCTGATTTTTTTTATTATTAGTACTTAAAATGCTTTTAAGCTTCTTTCCACCTTGCCCAACAACAATTCTTCCTTACTTTTAATTTTTTGATTTTTTTGATTAAGTTGACATATTTGTAATTCTATTTTCTATCTGTACAATGACAGTATCAATTACTCTGATATTTTTAAAACCTAAATTTCTTTACTTCATCTTCTGTTATTTTGGAATATAATCTTTTCCGAATTCGTTTTTTTTTTTTTTTTTAATCTTTGTAAATATTGAAGTGGCATCCTATCAGTTTTGCTTCGTATAAAAATGCATTGAACTTTCTACTGAAATTTTGAACTTCAATTTTAATTTTACTTATCAATCTAAAAAACTGAATCAAAACCAACTGTTTTTACTTGAAATAGTTCATTGCTAGTGTTAATTTTGCGAAATATTAAAAACTATGCTATTAAGTATAAAATAAATAGTGTTTCTTTTATAAAATCCAATGTTTTACCTTTGGATACTGCTGTATTATCTCTATTTGCTTCAGTAAATCGTTCTAGGACATGATAATAATAAACAAATGTATACTCAATTTTTTTCAAAAACTGTATACTATACATAGCTTTAACTGAATCCATTTTAGTTTCGCAAAAAGTATAGAAAAGCACATAAAAGTTGCAATATTATTTTTTTTTGCAATATATACTGCTGGAAATGGTATCACAAACTAATAAATTTTTAAAATATATGATGTGCAAGACATATAAATTGTCTGTGGATTCAGGGCATCTTTTCTAAATTGTAAAATTTAGTACTTTCCCATCGAGTTGCTATCTTTCCCTTACGCTTATCCTCTATAATTCCTAATATTTAAATGCAGTTCATTTAATCTTTTCAAAAGAGTTTTTGCTAGTCTTTCTCCAGTCAGATTGATTACTTTAATAAACCCTTTAAACATCTAATTTATATTTAATCTTTTCTCTTCAATGTTTTCAAACCAAATAATTGTTGAAGTGCGTTTGTTCTTAATGAAAAAAAAAATCAAGATTATAATTCATATGGATACAGCTGTAAGTGGATGATTTCACATATTTTAATTTTGCAAAGGATTTCCTTTCATTAACACAGGGATATTTTGTTCATTTGATCACAGTGCTAAATGATGCCCAATTCCAATTTTCGATTTTTTAAAATTCAGTTTATGTTATCTATTAGCACAAAGTAGTATTTACTAAATTATTCGATTAAACAGACAAAAATTTTCAATATTAGGTGTTCCTATTATTTTCATGGTTTTCACGAAATGAAAGGTTGTTACATGATAAATATAGAATCATAAAAACAATTCTTTGAAGTAGTAATTTAAGCCGTTCCATTTTTTATTCATATAAATTTATTTGGTTTTCATCTACAGTAAAATAAAAAAATGTTTATTTAGTAATTTTTTCCAACCAATAAAGGAATTAAAGTGACAAATAAAATGTTCATGATTCTGAATTACAGTTGACAGCTCTCTCCAGCTATTATAGCCATCTATAAATTTTGTAACTGTCCTCTTTTTCCTCATTCACTAAACTATTGAAAATTATCTCTGCTGCTAAATATTTTTGATTGGAAAATTTCAAAAATTCTTCTTCATGTATGGTACATAGTTTCTGAATTATAATGTAAGAATATAAAATTACATTTACAATGCATTTCTTGGGGTATAAAAGTTTACCTCGGCTTAAATTTTGAATTAAAGTAGTTGAGCAGTCCAGTTCTTTTTCATTTGTTAAAAAATTTTTGCAGATGCTGCATTTCAACTTTTTAAGAACTGTGTGGACACAGTAACCACCTAAATAAACTAACACTGGTAAAACATCTTCTGATTTTTAAAAATCTTCTTCTGTAAGCAAAATGTTAAATACAGGTAATTTTTCAGAAATAGATTTTTCAAATTCTTCCCAATTTTCTCCAAATTCTTCCTGACAAATTTTGAGATTTCCATGTTTTTTTGATTTTAAACAAATTTTTAAAATACTATGCATTCTCAATTTGTTTTCACCTTCAAATACCTGTCGGAGTGAAACATGGTATTGTGCTCCTGCCATTTGTCTATATAAACCAAATCGTGCCTCTAAATTGTCGGTCTGAAATTTTCCAGTGAGAATGTACTTCATTCCTAATTTGTCCTGACAATATTTAGTTGCTTCTTTTAAAGCATATGTTGTCATGTAAAGAGCAGAATATGTTTCTTTTGTTAGTGTGCCGGTATCACATTTCATATTTTTCCACTCTTCCAACCAGTTCAAAAATTCATCTAAAAATTTGTATCTTTTGTCAGTTTCAGATGTTGTCAGTGGTTTTTTATATTCATTATTTTCGCGAATTCCTGTAAATGGAGTTTTTACATTAACAATATCCCACCATCTATTTATTATTGTTATGTATTCTGCTGTTTCTTTGTAGTGTGGGAACGCATATTTCTCTCCCAAACTCATTAGACTTTCAGGTATAAATGTATTGAAAATTTTAAGTACTAATTTGAAATTTTGTTTTTCTAAATTATTGGGCTCCAATGCTTTTAATGATAAATTGTATGCATATTTAACGATGTTATCCTTTTCAGTTTCATATAATACTTTTAATGTTTTCAAAGATGCTGTATTGAAATCAACTTTACTGTCAGGCTTACTGCTGGAAGCCTGAATTATTTCATCATTAGAGTGAATGACATTTTCATTAGCTTCTAGAACACTTTTAGTGTAATTTTGTGAATTTTTTCCTGATATGGTTTCTTTAAAATTGGGGTAAAACATACACTTATCAACATTCTTCTGATTGATCCAGTTATTACGAATATTTTTCAATAAATGTACAGTATCGATCATGAAAAAAAGAGGTCGTTCTTTATTTACAGGATGTGGATAAACAATTGAATATGGACGTGAAGGTGAAGCGAACTGAGACATTGCTTTTTGATTAATCGAATTTTTGTCTGTTACCACACATATCACTTTCAGACCAATGTTTTCTAATCCAATGATAATTTTTTTAATGAATGTATGTAGAACGTCTGCTGCAATTTTGTTTACAGGAAGAATGTGAACAACATCTTTATATGACGATGAAATACTACTTATCATGAAAGTCATAACACTTGAGGCGGCATTTTCTGAATTGTAACTTAAACCTGATATATTTCCCCCTTTGTAATCAAAGTAGGGTTTGATATGCATTTCATCTATTTGAAGAATCACGTTTTTATCTGAAGATACTATGAATTGTAATTTCTGCTTAATGTATCTTAAAAAATGCAACTCATTCTGCTCTGATTGAGGGCAAGTGTTGATAGGTATGCATATATTTCTCAAAGTTACAGGATGTGGTAACAAAATATAACCGGACTTTCTGACAAATTTATATGCATGTGGTGCCATTGAATAAAATAATGAGCAGAATATCATCATTTCAGTAGAGTACCTTTTACTATGCTCATTTTGAATAAGCAAGGCAGATTGCTCTTTCATAAATATTATAACGTTGGTTAAAATTTCTTGGGTTATATTTAAATTATCCTTGAAACCATGAATTTGGGAAATAATATCCGTATTCAGCAATGGGTTATTTTTCTTCATTTCTGGCAGATGCTCTAATATTTCATTTAAATTGTTAATTTTATGGATTTTTATTCGTAGGGAAGAAATATTTGGAATACTTGACAGGCTTGTTTTTCCAACAAAAGCTGAAACCTCTAATACATCATTTATTACAACAGATAATGCAATTTCAGGACCAGAACTTAATTCAATATTTACAAATAAAATTTTGTTTTCTTTATGAATGACACTCCAGAAATTTTTCACATTTACTAATGAAATGCGCTGTTTTAATACTTCCAAATTTTTAAATTCTCTTGTTTCATCGTATTTCTTTTTTTCTGTTATACTTTCCTGGAGAGCATTCTCTATATATTGAGTTCTCTATATATCTCTAATTTCATCTTTTTTTTTCGGGATTTTCCCTTTGAAATGTTGAAGATGACATGTAAGAGGCCCAATTTGGCATCTGAGATGGAATTGTTCCAGTGACCAAGCTCGGATATTTAAGAGGGGCACTTAATAATTTTCCTGACTTCGAGTCAAATAGACTAGTTTCTCTTTCAATATCATTTCTTTTAAAATGTAATTCACATACCTACAATAAATGAAATAATTCATAAATATTGACTTCTTTAAAGTATATTCTAATTATTGTTGATAGTAATATTTCTTACATTACAGCATTTTATGAAATAATTTTTTTATAATGCACTTGATTAAAATCACGAATAATATATATTACTGAACTGTTAAGTTTCTAAAGCGAAAATAAATGACTTTTCATTTAGAAATATTTGACATTACTTTAAAACAATTAAATGAGCTTACCCTGCTATGCGGAGATGGATAAAATCCTTCACGATGTATGGCATTTAACCATTTCTTTTTAAGCTCTTCATTTTTAGGAAAGGCAAAAACAGTTACTCTTGGGCCATTCCTGTAATTTCCTTTACAGTTTGGAACACAACAGATCAGAGGCATTTCTGTTCCTGATATTTAGTAAATCCAAATGCAAATGATTTTTAGTATATCCAATTTTTCTTGCAAATTAGAAAAAGCGCTTCTTGTTTACGCAAACACAGAAGGACCACTGGCTAAAAAATAGCGTGGTGGGGAAGAGTTCGTTTCTTATCAGTGAAACTTGAAGAGGGTGAAATTCTTCCCTCGGCCCCCGAAATTACTCCCACATCCTGTAACCTCTCGCAACGACGTCATCAAATTCTGTGACGTAAGTATTCTGGCCTTGTTATCGGGGGTCGTGGAAGTTGTCGCCGCTCTGTTTGCTTCCTGCTTCTCATGAACAGCAATTACTCCCAAGTGTTTGCCGTGCGTGGTAGAAGCGTCTAGGGGCTGGAAAAAAATTTTGCTCCGAGGGAAAAAGAGGGGAAATTTTGAGCGGGGAAAATATTCCGATTATATGCTCATTTCGCCTATCCTCAATGGTCAAAATGGTTGTGTATGTTTTTTGGGAGCTGAAAGATTGTTTTTAACGCATTTCAAATTTATTTATTAATAAGTGCAATTATAGCGTGCATATAAAAAGTATCTTTCAATCATTTACGAATGTAATTATTTTATGAAATATTGTTTAATATGTTTGTAAGAATTGCAAGCTGCACAGGATACAAATATTTTGAATCCTGTACAGCTCATCATACTTTTCTGTTGGTGAACCTGTTTATATCATTTAAGAAGTTATAGGATTAGATGTTAATTCTAGATATTTATTTTTGTTAAGAAAATAACTTTAATTATGAAATACTCGTATGTATTTTTTTTTTCAGATTATCAAGCATGTAAGTTACAACCGTTACATTTAGATAGTCTTACTTTATTTAACGGAAATATATTGCCTATATATTTTTACTAAGTGTACCCATGTTGACAATAAATCTAATACGCACAGCTATTTAAATAATTTTTTTAGAAAAAGCATTTCATTGGTAATTGATGTAAAGATGCTCAAAAGATTATCCTCAGTTGTATAAATAAATTGCACATCAAACTGGGGATTAAATTAATGTCTTGTATTTAGCTTGATAAAAATCTTGAATTTGATTTCTTAAGAATTTATATTTATAAAATATTATAAAAGTTGTTCCAGGTTTTAATTTTTCTGAAGCCCAATATAAAGGCTTTTTATTACAGGATTTTTCCCATGTAAAATTTTTAAAGAAAATAAATGCTTTATATTTAATGGGAATATATATTTAAAATTATGGATCTTTTTATTCTATAATTGCTATGACTTCATAATATGTTGAAAACAAGAGCTCAGCCAATATTTTTATGTATTTTGAAAGAAAATATTTATATTACACTTTGTATATTTCATTATATCTGAAAATTTTTGAGATAAATCCAACTTCATTTTTGAAAGCATTATATTTAAGGATTGTTTAAGATTTTCATCATATTGTGCATTGAAAAATTTTTGTTTGTAATAAATCATGTTCGACTATTAAAATTTGATTTCATATATTTTTGTGTGTGTGATCGATTTAATTCAAAAACCAGCAACTTTTTTGTAATGAAATTATGTATAAAAAAGGTCAGTTAAATATCCCTAATATAGATTCTAGGTGAAATGAATATTGACAAATTCTTCTGATTTTCAATTCTTTTTATTATAGTATTACACTGACTGTATTATATATATATACACCATCTCAATTCAAAAAATTTTCAGAGGTTCACTATTTTATTTCAGAAATTTATATGAGTAATATAATGGAAAAATGTGAAACTATTATATAGTATCACTTTTAATCAAGTAATCAAACTTCTGGCATGAGTAAATTAGTCAAAAATGCTGTAATTCTTTAAAATAAGCCTTTTATATCACATAAACTTTCTAAATTATTTTAGATCTTTACAGTGACTTAATTTTAGTATTTAGAAAAAGAATTTCTGTAACCTATTGTTGTAATCTATCTACTGAATAAATTTTTTTATATATGAATTTAAAAAGTATAAGTTATAGTAATATATGACATGCTTAGTCATAATTATTTTTATACATTAATTAATTTATGTTTACATTGCTTATCCTCACTTTAAAAATCTTAAATACTTTTTTTTTTCTTTTTGAAATTTTTTATTTATTGTTGATTTTATACATAGGAAAATTTACTGTGCATAAAAAAGGCATTTTAACAGAATTCTATAGCTTAATCCTTTTATACTATTCTAGTCATAAATAACTTCAGTGTTGGATTTATTTAAATCTTTGTTGTGGTTAAATTACAAGCTTATATTTTACTTTTAATATATGTATCTATATTAGCAGTAACTGCATGACACTGCCCATTATATAGCATCCAAGAAGAAAAATTAGTTTTAAACTTGTCTAACCTTTACCCGATATAGCATGGGCATGTTTGACAACATCAAATAAACAGAAAATATTTAGAAATTATCAAAAATAGCTACAAAACAAATTTTTATGGAACAAAACTTTTTAATATTTCATGTGTTCTGACCAAGGTTAGATTTCCTTCTTTTTGGCATAACGAGATTTGAATCCCTGTTTAAAATCCGATGTAAACAAAGAAAAGTATCACATATGCATACCACAGCTCTTACTGTTTGCGCATGCACAGAACAATTAAAATCTTAAATATAAACCTCCCTTTATTATTTTGACATGACTTTAATGTACCCAATAAATACCTTATACACCTTACCCAATAAATGCTCTATAAAATGGTATAAATATCTTCAGTATCCATTATTTCTCGAGTTTTTGGGGTTCAAATAAGCAGACATTTTCAGAAGACTTCATTTTGCACTATGTATATACACATGTATTTGATATTTTATATTATCAGCTTCATTTATAATCTGTTTTAAATATCTTTGGAATCAAAAAGTTTCACTTGCTCATAATAAATAAATAATGAAACACATAATTAGTCGACATCAAATTATAGATATCAGCAAATAAACATTTATTTAATTAAAAAGATTCTCGACTCATAGATTCAATCATTTGTTTTAAATATTTACACAAAATCTTGTTCCAATTAAATTTTAAAGTGCTTAACTTTTTCACAAATTCCTATTCTTTATAGCAAAGATGTTATATGTTAGCCTTGAAAAAATTAACACAGTTTATATGGGAAAAAAAAAGGTTAGAGAGGGAGGTTTATATGGGAGTGATTCTTTTTTTAAATGTTGGTCTATTTTAAAAATGCAAATTAAAAAAGAACCAAAACATACTGGTATCAATGTTTTCTTCCTTGTTTGAGGCATCTTCAACTACCTTCATTCCTATTTACAGTAATAAGTTATCAGTACTGATTAATTTCAAGATGAATATCAATAATTTGGGATCTGACAAAGAAGATATTTCATGTCAAGTGAGCATGATCTCTCATATCTGTAAAGGCTCCAAAATGGGGAAATAACTATATCTCAACTTTAAACTCCATATTTGATGCCTTTTAAAATACTATCATTGTTTCATATCATGAAGACTTATTTGTATCTATGCATAGTCAATCATTCTCTAATAACAAAATTCCACTTCATTTTTTTATGTGTAATTGATTTGATTTTGAACTCAAATACCAGCTATTCAAATATTTGAAATTATTAAAACAATCAGTTAAACATTTCTATAATAATGCAATTCCTAATGTAATGTGCATGCACATGCTTACACATAAAATGTTTAAATACAATTCTGTAGCTGAACTCTCAGAATTAACTATGCTATAAATACTAGAATTTTGACTGCCTTCAAGAATCAGGCGCAGAGTTGAATTTATTGAACTATATACTTTCTATAGTGATATTGTGTGCAATCAATTTCACTTACACTTATTTTTAAATAATCCTTAGGGATCATTCAAAAATAATGAAATTAGTTGATAACAAATTAAAACTTAAAATAATTTTATTTATCAAACCAACAATTATTTATTTAAAAAGATACTTAATGCATGGATTTAACAATTTGTTTAAAATAATTCCAAAAATAAAATCTTGCTCGTATTGTATTTTAAAATTATAATTTTTTTTTATTAACTCCTTCCTTTTTATAGTAAAGATATCAAACTCAAATGTTTGATATCTTTACTATAAAAATAGGGTTGAGTTTATGTGGAGGAGAATATATATATATATATTCAACAAAATGTTAATCTATTTTTAAAATGTCATTAAAAAAACACACTCAAGACAAAAGTAATATCAGTCTTATAAGTAATATCAGTAAGTAATATCAGTAATATAAGTCTTATAAAAGTAATATCAGTCTTATATATCAGTCTTAATATCTTTCTTGCATGTGGAATCTTATCATAATGCTTATCTCAAGCAATATGTTTTGTCTACCGGATTAATTTCAACATGATACAAAGTGAATATCAGTAATTCTAGATCTAACATAAAGCATATTTCATGTCATAAGCAAAAATAATTATTCAAACTTATAAGTATTTCCAAACATGAAAATAATTTCATAAATATCTGAGAGATCTAAAATTTTAGCTTTTCAGCTTAATTGAATTTTACTTAAAAAATAAACAGAATAGCATTAATATATTACATATGATTAAGTACCAATAGTATAATAATGGAGAAAATTGGGATCAATCAATAAAACTGAATATACAAGAATTTAAATCCTCAAACTTGTTTCATATTTTTGATGCCAAGCAGTTTTTTTTTAAATAAATTTGTGAAAGACTAAATATGTATTTTTAGAATTATAGTTACAAAAAATTATATATTTTGGCCATCCAGGCTGTTGTTATATTTATTGCAATTCATGCACTTATTTTGAAGGAGAAGATATGTGATAGAGATATAAGATTAATAAAAGTATCATAACTTTAATAATCAGATACTTAAAAATATTTTGTCAAGGATATTAAGCATAAATATTATGTTATTATATAATTCTTTTATTGGTTATATTTATATATAAAACTTTGATCAATAAAATCACAGCTTTGGGCCTTTATATTTTATCTTCTACTAACACTGGTTATTTACATGCATTTGATTTTACATTAAAATTCTAATAATATCATAAGATTTTAGAACTTTAAAACACCATCCTAAGGTTTAGCAATTTTTAAATATTGTTAGAAAATAAAAATATTAAAAAATAAAATTTCAAATCATAAAATCTTAGTTGTATAGATATATGTCAGTAAAAATTTATATTTCAATAATAAATATAAATGTCAACACCCCCTCCCCTCAAAAGTCAGGGAGCTAACAATAATAAGAATTTAGTAAAATATTATTAAAGAAAAAATGATAAATTTTTTATCGTGAATAATAAATGTTCCCATTTCAAATTGTTAGTTTTTCACAGTCTTTTTTTTTTAAAAATATAGGTACATTTAACATTTTCAATATGTTATTACATATATAACACTTCCAATAATTAAATGAAGCACAAATTTAGATTACAATGCAGTTTTTAACTTTTGTTCTCGTTGAGACATGAACAAGACTCTCATTTTAAATAATCTTTTAATCAAAAATAAATAGGACTAACAGATTACATTTAAACTAAAATATATTCTCGTAGCAGTATGAGCAATTATCTACTTCATGATCATCAGTTTAATATTAACTGATTTGTCTGTCAAATGAAACATTAAAAACTTCAATGACATAGATATCAAGGCTAAATATGCATGTACTCAAAACTTCAATATGATTTTGCTGTTTATTTGCAAAATAATAATATAAATAAATTTAAAAATTTAAATGCCATTTCAGTAGAGTTTAATAAAATTCACTTAAATTATGAAACTGAAATGTATCCACTTTTAATATGTAAATTTATTTTTCCTTTGAATTGAAATATTAGACTCGTATATATATTCATAACTACAATTTCTGATTATATATATTTAATACATATAGTTGAGTATGTATTTAATACAAACCTAGGTAAAATCCTATTTTAGCCCACCTCTGGTGATTTTTTCAAAATCTCGCCAAATCGAAAGTATTTGAATTAAAATGTTAAGAAAAAAGAATTCTTACCTTTCACCAAAAAATTCTTATTATTCACCAAAGGTGGGCTAAAATAATATAGATCCCAAACCTAATTATTTGTTTGAAAACATTCATTAAGAATTGCATACTGGCGATGAAACTTATATAACACTAAATTCATAAAATCAAAATTTTCTCTAATAAATACAAAAGCTTTCTATAGTTACTAACTGATCAAATAAAAATAAAATACTTGTATGTTGTCACAAAAACTCCATATAAACAAATTATATGACATCGTTTTTTTATTCCGAAATACGTTTGTAAGTTAACAGAGAAACTTTCAAATTAAACAAAGTACCTAATTAAATAATAATAATAGAAATAATGAACCAATAATTTTGGTTTACGTGGTTAGAAATCTATTAACGTATTCTTTATTTGAACATTTTTTTTGTGTGTGCAGTATCTTACTTTTTATATCATATCATAACTTCTATTTTAAAGACCATTTTTATATTTAGTTCAATAACACTATTCTAAAATCCAAGGCATCTATATTTCAAAAATTCCAAACACAGATTTCAAATCATTTTTGTACTAACAGAACTAGCAATTTAGCTCAGGAATCTGACGGACAAATCACGCGCCACAGATAATAAGATCCTTCCTCTGAGTCACGTGGGTTGAAAGAGCTACCTTTATTTTCCCTAAACATCAGTAAATCCCTTCATTTTCCCCAAAGAGCAGAATTTGGTTGCTGTCCCTAGAGGCTAGTGTGCGTGGTAACCCATTAGACGGGCGGGGTACTGTGGTAACCAGGGTATCAATCGGCAGGTAGTTAACAACCTGGTTTGTTAGTGTGCTAGGGATCAAGCGAAGGGGTCACTCCTTGGGCTTGGCGTTAAGGGTGGTCACTCTCCTCGGGGGTGATTCACAGCGTATAGTAAGCCAGTTAGCATTATAGTAAGTGCTGTGGCTAGGATTATCTAGAGCCAGTTATTGCCATTCCTAGTGGGTGATGCCGCTGAGACTGAATCAGCATCAATGTCGTATGAGCCATAAAAACCGTTCTCCCTTCAGCGGGCATGCCAGTGATAAAGTTGAATCAAGAAAATCATTTGATACATTTTTTTATTTTGAAACGTGTATCTACTACAATTGAAAATTTTCATACTGTTTCTCCGTTCTTGGCAGAAAAATCGATATAATCTCATCTTGGTAATATTAATCTATTCGGAAACTATGCTCAGGAAACCTGCTTATTGAGGTTTAATCGCATAAGCAAGTAGAACAAATTATTAAAATGAAATCTCTAAGCACCATCCCTGTTTCTGTTATTTCACACGCATCTCTTAACTCCTCAAAAAGCGTGATTTCTTGTGGAGAACTTTTCAATGCTCCAGTGGAGAAAATTTGCAAAGATTTCCAGGCAGTTGGCGTTACGCATGTGCCTCGTATCCAAATCAGAAAAAATAGGGAACTAGTTAATACTAAGCATTTAATTCTCACTTTCCCTTCTCCTAAAATTCCAGAGTCAGTTAAAGCAGGATATATGAAATTGGCAGTTAGACCATATTTTCCAAATCTCCTGCAATGTTTTGAATGCCAGCGTTTTGGGCATTCACAAGCTTCATGCCGCGGAACTCTGATTTGCACCCGCTGTGCGGGAGCTGAACATGACAGCTCTGCGTGTACTAAACCAGAGAAACGCGTCAATTGCAAAGATTCTCATACTTCCTTTTCTCGTTTCTGTTCTACTTGGAAATTTGAGAAAGAAGTGATAGCTGAGAAGGTAAAAAAAAAAAAAAAGACATTTCCTATGGTATTGGGACAAATGCGTACTAACCACTTTCGTACAGGTCATAAAAGACCAATAAATCACTCTAAGCCCATTGAAAAAAGGGGGTAGGGAGTAATTAGTATAGGTTTGCAAAAAACATGTTATTTGTTGGCAAGAGTATTTGGCGGGAAAGGGTATTGGCGTTTTAACTAAGTTTTGATGCGTAAACATAAGAAAAAGAAGTTTTGTCTCTATGTGTACGAGATATGCTGGCTCTCAACACACCATACCGTTTAGCTACGAAATTTGGCAAATATTTACTTTGAAGGATAGAAAAGTGATTTTTTA
>JAPMOQ010037940.1:7037-33167 GCA_026543055.1 Argiope trifasciata | reverse complement strand
AAATTAAATGTGTGTTTAAATTAATCATTAGCGTGATAAAACCTTATAAATTCTGAATGGTATGTTTTACAGCTTGGGAAGCAACGTGCAATCATTGTAAAGTGTCTATGAATATATTGATACAAATTGCAGCATTCTTAGCGGCGAAATAATAAAGTTACAAAGAATAATTAAAAAATAAAGGAGATGGTTATAGAAGTCCAGTTCAAAATTGTACGCCTACAATGATAAAAACGCAATGAAAAGTTTCATGGAGAAATTTGTAAAATTGAGGTAGATATTTGAGATAATAATTATGAACTTTCTGTCTAGGAAAAGGGCTCATTTCTTAAAATAAAAAAGTGTTTCCCAGTAATATTATACAGTTTCTGAATTCGGCAATTGCTAAGTGAAATTTAAGCAAGACAGAAAGTAAACAATAATAATAGAAAAATCTGAAAAATCGAATTCAGAGGGGAGGGGGCTGATTTGAAGTTAATAAGGGACGAACTCTTTTTCAAGCCAGGAAAATTTTATAATTTTAATTGTGAATATATCCTCCAAATTTTACAGACAATTCCATGGGACCCCTTTATTATGGTACAGTGTACATTTTTCAAACTACATTTTTTGGCGATCTCCTCCGTTTTTCTGAGATTTTTCTTTTTGGTAACTTCCTTGTTTCCCCACTGTGGGTGTTTTAACATATTTCAATAAATTTCTCATACATATTTACTGTATGTGTACGGTACTTTTCTGAATACGCGAAACGCCGTTTTAAATTTGAAAGGGATTAAAAAAAGCTTACCGATCATCCTGTATACGATTAAAGAGAGATAATATTTTCGTGGTTGAAAATCTATTTAAAAAATTCTATGGTTTCAAACTTCAAATTCATGGAAGCAATACAGATAATATCAAAATCCAATGCGTGTCATCTAATCTGTAACTAAACTTTGCCTTACGCCCCAATCTCTAGATGAGTGTTTGTTTAAGAAATCTCATTTGCACAACGTGTTTGATGTGGACTGTATACAAATTGATTATCATCAATATGAAATTAAAAAATTCTACTTAAAAGAAAATATTTTCTATTACTCCAATTAACTTAATAGTTCATTTATCATCATTTATATTAATATAAGCTTATTAATAGATATTTCGGCCAATATATGAATATCGATATTTCTATATGTCATATTCTAATGAAAGAAGATAAATACTTTATCACAATATAAAAGAAAATTTGCCAACAAGTATCAGCAGAAAACCTGACGAATAACTTTATTTCAAAACTATGTATAGTTCAACCCATTTTTTAATTAATTAAAAATACCATGTTATGCTAAAAATGCCATGTTTATAAACTACCAAAGTTTTCAACAATGCAAATTAATACATATCCATTTTAAACCCCTCTTTAATTTATACTTCAAAAAGCATTTTAATAAAGTGACAAGATGCACAAAAGGCCAAAGAATGCTTACGAGAATATGTCACCCTAATTTGGCGCCATTAGTGTAATCACGCATGCGTAATAAATCTCGACCGTCTTCTGGCCTTCTGCCAAATATTCAGGAATGTAAATTCAAACGATAATTCAGTTCATTGACGAAAAATAATTTATCATGTTGAATTATTAGGGAATTAAAGAAAGTTTTTTTAATTTAACACAAAATTTGTTGTTTAAAAAACGCACCAATTAATGAAATTGGTTTCCAGCAAGCTTTATTTAAAAGGAAATAACGTTTTTCCTGATTTACAAACATTTTGTAAACGAAAAAAGTAAAGTAGCAAATAATAAGCATACTGCAAGACACTCTTTATATCAGTCACATATTACTGAAATAGTTGGAATAATATCTATTTTGGATGATAAATTTTGATATGCATAAAACGTTGAGTAACAGTACAATTATATACAAATTACATTTTAAAAAATATTTAATAATTTTGCAAATTTACAAATAGTTACCGTATTAAATTCATAAAACCGTAATATTAATAAATAATATATAGCATAGTAGTAAATAGTAAATAGCATATCCTAACTATAACTTATAAATTACATATATACGCAAAATATTTCATTATAATAGAAACACCAAACAAAAAATATAATACTTCAAATATAACAATTCTGTTCCTTTTAACTTACAGACGAATTCTAAATGTGTTCACTTGATGTAAAGAAATGAAGCATAGTACAGCATTTACTGTGGCACACAATATAAAGAATTCATCAAAATTGTCAGATTATCATATATATTTTTGGCAGGTAACATTCCAAAATGCCTGAACAGGAATAGTGGCAGCTAAAGGATTCAGAACTTATATTTTCAAAAATTTAGAATGTCATATGCATAAAAATACAGCATGTGTATGGCATGGTCACATTAGTTTTGGTTATTGATTCAATTAAATGAATTATAAAAACTATTTAAAATAAATGCAGTCACGTACTTTCTATTTTCCAAACATGGAATTAAAGAAGATTTTAAAACTATCCCACATATTTTTATATGAAGGATACTTATCTTTGTAACCGTAAACAAAACTATTTACCGTTGGGCGCCAAAAAATATTTTGCCATGGAAAAAACAAAACTCTTTAAGAAAGAAGCTTAAATAAATAAAAAAATTTAAGAAAAAATTAAAGGACATAACACATTGAATACAATACATGGACACGCCATTAATACAAACATTTAGGGAAAAGTATGATTATCTGGGAAAAACATCATGTTTTCTCCATGACCCCAGAACACAGACTGAAGTTTTATGAAGTGGCTGCTAAGCAGCAAGCTCGAAAAGTTGTCCATCTTTGATGTAAAATAATTTTGAACGTATGTATGTACAAGATATTAGCAGAAAGTTTGAAAGGTCATTAATCAATTGTTTCTACCGCCAACTTCACTTCGGTAACAAAAAACAGAATGTTTTTTCATCATAATATCACCCAAGATTAATGGATTACCCTATGAGAAGGTATTAATAAATCGATTAAAAAGAGAAGAATTTGGTTCACAAAATCATAGTTTTTCCTGACAAACAAGAAAAATCTCTTTAAAAAAACAAATTCATGCAGTGTTTTCTAATAATAAATCCAAATATTGTATTATCTTGTTTATAAGAATCTTGAATTTTACTTACATTTTAAATTTTAAAAGCGTTTTTTAGCTATTGAGTGTATAAAATATTTAGTTCTATTTCCACTCTTTTCATGCAGAATCTGTATTATATTTTAATTCAAGGAAAATCTACTCCATATCTATTAAGTGCTTAAGGAATCAATAATTTTGATTTCTAGGTGCGGGAGTAATGACCTGTATATATAATTAAACTTGATTGCATCCCTCCCTTCGTTCAATGAGATTTCTCGATAAATTTAATGAACGTCTGGAATCATTTGTCTGATTGCTTCCGCATACTTCCCTTTGCTGCAATACATGTGCTTCCTCCACTTCAACCCTTCATTCCTTTTAAATGGTGTATTATGTTGCTGATATCAACAAACGAATACCAAAGAAACAGAATTCTCAGCAGAGATTTGAATTAGAACATCTTAAACTTTACTCTTTTTTATAATATTTAATTCATATGCCTGTATTTCAAATTCAAATAATTATGTTCAAAACTGTTATTAATTTTATATTGACGGTTGAGTGTGTGATATGTTTAGAAAAGTTTCACTGCACATTGCTTCAAGATAATATTTACAAAACTATTCTGTAACAAATCAATCAGATGTTATCAATTATCCGATTATTTATGAAATAATATTTTTTGGTTGGAAATTTGATTAGGTTGAAACATGTAATATAAATTATATGATATTATTGCACTCAGTGTAATGGCTGATGAAAGCCAGAGAGAATGTTATCCTCAAAACATTCCCACATGCTCTCTAACAAAAGTGTTATCTTAGAAAAGGCCTTATATGGTGTTGACCTACAATAGTTAAGAAATATTAACAAGGCGTGAATTTAGCATTTTTACAGAAACCATCTTTGTTTGATATTTCATCTTTGACGTGTAATTAATTGTACATGAAAATTCAATTTCTGTTTTGAAATGTTTTTCCCTTGAGACTGAAACAAAAATTTGACACAAAACTGAAATTGTAGTAGCAAAATCCAGTACCAAATTTGATATATTTTTGTCATTGAGTTTTTGAGAAATCGCATTTACAGGTATCAGAACACGTTTCGACAGACAATAAACCATTGTTGGTTTTACTTCAAAATTTGATAGGTATCTACATTATAGACGTTAAATATATGCACTACCGAATTTTATCTATATTGTTCACTTTATTCTGTAGTTATAATATCAACGTATATGCAAACGGCTTGGTAGACAGATTTCTCCTGAATAGTTTGCTCAAAATTTGATTGAAATCTACAAATATGGTGTCAAACCAAATTGACCAAATGTCCTCCGTCCAGCTCAAAGCGATTTTGTGTTATCTTTTTTCAGACAGTTCAGCGAACATTTGTGTTTTTTGAACTCAGGAAGGTTTGAAATGTGGAGATTAGTCAGAATAATCACGAAATCGAATTTTTTAAATGATTGCAATACTTGAACTATACTGCATGTACAAGAACGTAAAATAATTTGTGTGGGAAAAGAGATTCGACATTTAAGGGGATTTTTTTATATTTTATTTAGATTTTTCAATATGTTTGCTTAGATCTCAGAACTGCCATTGCGTTAACAAAACATATGATAATTCGATCTGCCTGTTTGCTACAGTTATCGTATATCAATGTTGGGTGCCTAAGGCAAGATTAATATAGAGAGCCGAACAGTTAAGGCTCAAACAGTAATTACTGATTCCGAAACGTTAATTCAATAATAAAGATTGGAATATTTAATCACGTTTGTTTGATGACGATATGACTACAACAAATATGTTCGCCCGTTGACAAACTTGTGTTTCTAAACTAATTAAACACGCATTTCTCAATGTTCTGAATAGTTTCTTCTGAATGATCTAAAGAAGGTTTTTTATAGTAAATGAAATATAATTCTACGAATTGAAGGAAAGAAAATAAATTTATTTAGTTTCTCAAACACTTAAGTATAGATATAACTTTTTACCATTTTAATTAAATATTGATGAAATTGTCTCAATGATTGCAGATCAAATAATTAAAATTGTACTCCCTAGATGACTTTCGAAACCTGAGGGCTTCAGGTTTGAGATCTATCCCTCCGCTGACCTGTTGTGTAAACGGGTCTGGTGCAAGCCAAATAGCTTCTCGTTAGTGCAGTAAGGATGTTTGGAAATAAGGACGCCACTAGCTTATGCGTTGCCCTCGTGATCTGACAGTGATTCAGAATCATGAGGGACCTTTCGAAATAGCTTAAATGTTTCTTTAAAACGGGATGTTAATATAACTGAACTAAACATAACTCAAAATGGAATTTTTAATTTAGTTATATTAACGTCCCGTTTTAAAGCAATACGAGGGCTATTTTGAGACGGACCTCATAATTTTTGATCCTTTGAATCATAGTCAGATGACGAGGACGACACCTGAGCTGGTACCCCCCTCTCCTCACCACGCCATACCAGAGGGAAGACGTTTGGCCTGACTGATTTGAAGTGCAAGAGACCCCCCCCCCTACACGACGGCTCTTCTGTGGAATCGAGTCTCGAATATGAAACCCTCCGGTTTCCAAGGCCGAGACCTTACCACCAGGCCACCACGGCCCCAACAAAATGGAAATAAAGCAAATCAGATTCAGCTTGAGCTTAGAAAATGCTTGAGTTTTTTTAAAGAAAGTTCCTGCTAACAGTAATGCGTAGATAAGATAATTAAATCCATTATTTTAATATAAACTAGCTGCTTTCGGTATCCATCCATTTACACGAAATATTAATAACACTAATTAAGTTGTGCTAAACAATATTAATTAGCTGTAACTTATAAAGATTATTAAGAACTTTGTTTTAAATCACATTTGCACAAAAAACTTAAATCATTCTCAGTCGTTAGCTATGCACGAAAAGTGGATATATTAAATGGCAATTATAATTAATTAATCAATCCAGTTATCGATAAAGAGTGTTATCCTGCAATATTACTCAAAAAGAAAAACCGTAGGTGAGCAGACGATCTTTGATGGTAAAGAAAACATTTTCTTGTTTTTTCCCTAGTTTAGACTGTACAGTGAAACAGGATTAGAACTGTGTTGTAGGAGAGATTTCTCTTGAAAAGGTAAAATTTAGAGGAAGTATTTGAATATCTAACTTCTGTAGCTTTCAAATAAAATAAAAACTTAAGAAATTAGTACAAGATTTGAGGCTGGCTCTTTGATTTTCCTTATTATTTTGTACATATTACAAAAATGTATGAAATAACGAAATATCTAGGCATTTTTTGGCAAGGTATGAAATATGAGGAACAATATATAATTTCATTAGAGTTGTGCATTTTCTCAAAAACGTAAAGAACTACACAGTTAGTTTAAATAAACAAGTAGATTTATTAATATGAAACCTCACAACAGCACGAGACTGGGAACTTACCCATCTCTAATAGACCAAGCTTTTATATATCTGTAGAATGTTTGAGAACAATTCTATTAAACTCTTAAGAAAAATCTGAGATTTAATTAACAATAGATAACAATTTAAATTTTAAAAAAAATTCATCTTTGGATAAAACATCGTGATTAGGATTCGAACCGTGGATCAACCAATCAGAAATTAGATGATTTGCCGATTGAGTAACTGCGATTGCTAGATTTTCTAATTTGTGTGGCAATATTATACCTAAGTGTTTTATATAATGACAAATGCTGAGCTATTTAGGCAAAATATGGTAAGATTATTGTTTGAAAGATCATTCTCCCAAAATAACAATTTAATTTTGAAAAATATAACAAAAAGTGTCATTTTTTTAAATATTTAAAATAGATAAAAAATTATATAAAACAATATTCATGCCTCACTTATTAGAGTAAATCAAATAAATATACTATTTGTTGAATTAAGAAAGAAAACAATTTTATTTCAAAATATCTTTCATTTTATATCTTATTAGCCATCTTTAGCAACCAGCCGGTTCACTGGGATTATTAATCGTTAAAACATTCATTTAAATAAATATTCTTGAAAAATGGTTTCTTTAACAATCAAGGTAGAATTAATGCAAGCTATATAAATAAACTCTAGATCGTTACAATTTGGTATATGGTACATTATTAAAATGTAGATTCTTATCAGATTCTGAAACCAAATTACCAATGGGTTGTGCGTCTGTTGAACAATACTTTTCTATTCATGTAAACACAAAAACTTCTAAATGCGATAGTATAAATAAGTAAAAATTTCAACTATAGTTAATTTTTGATTTTATTTGGAAAGAAAAATGGCGTACGAAATTATTATTCCCATGACATATTTTTTAAAAAAGTTGATTCTTGCTAAAGAAATATTTTATACCTTCGCTAATTCATTCGCGGCCTTCTACAAGACCACAATTTTATACAGCGAAGGGTGTGAATGATAAATCTTTAATGGAAAGGATGCACAAATGTTAAGAGAAAACCACAGCCACTGATTTCACTTGATCTTTTAGAATACTTGGGAAACATAACATTCAATTATCATCAAACGTTTCCATGTATATCTCAAGAAAGTCTCAATAATGTGCATATTTTTAAATATTACATTTCATTGTAAAAACTTTAAAGCTAATTAAAATTCAGCAAAGATGAGCATATAATAATATTGCGGTAGAGGAAGCATGTCAACTAAACTCTACCCAACGATAACACAAGATGGATGCAAATTGCCGGAAAAATTATCATTCCGGACAGGAATTCTGTTTCGGCAACTGGCGACGGAGAACCTGAGAAGTCAGCATTACTCGTTGTCTAATGACATTTTTATTTTTAATGCGCCGTTCAGTTATTCACACACGAAGTATGAAAGTCACGCCACCTTACCTTTTATATAATTAAATAGATTTTCTGCTTAATAACCTTGTTTCATGTATTGTCACTAGAATGAGAAATTAACGCAGTTGCAAATTTCATGTTGAATGTATATTAAAGATGTTTTTGAACACTTTAATGTTTTTCCCTTTTCATGTGTGCGAAATATACAAGGAGAAAATATTAAAAACGTTAACAAAATAAACTAACTGATTTTGATAATTTTTTCCATTTTAGACGTTCCTGCGTTTGAAAACACAGTTTTGGCACTATATCTGTTCTGCGAGCGTGTATATTCGGAAGTATATTGGACTTAAAAGGCGAAATTTAGTGTGTAGACTTAACGATTGTCAAAGTTTGATTTAAATCCTGTCATTAAATAGGAAATTTGTCCAACGGTTCAAATACAAATAGACAAGATAACTATAGATAAGGAGATAATTAAAAATATCTTCAAAGTGTTATATATTTAAATTATAAATATGTATTGATTAAATTCGGAACCACATCAGAGAAACGATTGACTCTTTGTTGATCTCTCTGTCTCTCTCTCTCTGTATGTATTAATATTGTTCGTATATGAATTACGTAGAAAGTATTGGAATCTAAGAAATTCGAACTCAATAACTCGACAAATTTTCATGTTTTAGACCTCTCTGAGTTCAAAAAATACATTTTTTAGCCTTATGTCTTTCTGTCTATAGATTTATTTGTCTTTTCTTCCGTTTGTCTGTGTCACTGTACTCTAAAATGCTTTCAAGTAGACGGCTGAAACTTGGTGAATGGATTTCAATCAAATTTCAAATAAATGCATATGAGTTCCAAATATTAGACCTAAGATAACCAATTTGTATTATCGTTTTTCTTCACCAGTCAAAATTTAAGGAAATAATTAAATAAAACCACAAAATGATGCACTGCCTTGAATAGTGCCTGAGAGGAGACATCGGAGTGCAAAGGGTTAAAATTTAATTTCAAGACCAGGCGATGATGAAGAAATCTTAAAGTACGCCCTCATTTCTTAAATGGCTGCTCTTTCCTGTGATCTAGTTGAATGTATAGAAATTTCTATGTAACTACTGGAGTATGTAAATACTATGGAGTATATATATACTATGTAAATACTTATGGAGTAAGGTTTCTAAGATATTATGTCTAATTAAAATTTGAAGTTTAAAAATAATTTTTGAAGAAGCTATTAGGATAAGCTTTATAAAATATTCAATACAAATATATAATACTAGCCTTGGCTCACCAATTGATTGTAAAAGGTATCAAGTGTAGTTTGAATGATCCTTATACATTCTAATCAGCGGCCAAATAGGAGAAGGTGGTTATCACGAATCGTTTTACCCAGTAGGAAGCCTTAAACAAAATAATATCTGCAAAAGGGGATAACGAGTAATGACAGCTGATTCATGTACATATTATCTTGGGAAATGCCAGACAGCAAATCCTCAACCCGTCTAGAAATCAATTTCGACCCACAGAACAGCTGAAGAGTCTTTAGCATTACCGATAATTACTAAAACTTGTCAATGCAAATGCGCGATAAAAAGGAAATAATTTAGTTAACTTTTCAAACAAATGGGATTCGGCTCCTTAAAATTTTCTTGCATATATATGTATTCAGGGAAGTCTGAAACATAGAGATTTGATGAAGCATAAAATTGGAATTTTTAAATTACAATGCTTTATATATTTTATGTCCGAAGAAGTAAAAAATATTTTTTTCTTAAGCATCCTATAATTATAATTAAACAAGCGTTTTCACATCTTGTAAGTTCCTTTATTGGCAAAATATTACTTTATTTATGTTTTTAGGAAATAATATTTTTTTGTTTCTCTATAAAAATTAGGAAAGTGAAGATAATTCCATTTCACAATGACTGATTCAGTTTTAAGAAGCACTATTTCTGATACTTTTTAGTGCTATAAATAACTCAAATCTTATTTCATGCTCAATTTAAAAAGAGTCGATCGAGAAATGAAGTTTTCTAAATTTTTTGCTCTAAAGCCATTTGATGTTTTATCTTTATTGACAATGCACTCGTACATTGACATTTCAATTTTTGAAAAAAAAAGCAAATATTTCATCCAGAAACTTTTGATTTGTCAAGTCCTTTTTGCATCATTTTTCAAATTTCTCGGTAAAAATAATTTTTCTTCTTTCAAAGATATCGTCAAAAATTGTAACGTCATTATTTTTATGAAACTATTCTCTTTAGGTCGTCCTTAAAGAGACCTTCTCTTTAGATTTCCTTTTCTTTCCTTCTTTTTCTTTTTCTTTCTTTCTTTTTTTTTTTGTAAACACACGGATTACTTTTTAGGAAGGGTACACAGTCATACACTTAGATTCTATTATTATTGCTTGAAAACGTAGCCAGAAAACAAAAAAACTGCGACCTTTCAGTACTTTTCACAACCCATTTTGATTATAAAATTTAAAGTCATACGAAAGGAATCCGAATTTGAAATTCTTTTATTTTAGATTAGATTGAAGTGATTATTTTATGTTAAATTAATTGTTTCCTCATAATAAAGTTTAAACTCCTTAAATGAAAAAAATTAGATAACACGATGACTTAAAAAGAGAACACAACTGATTTTTTTTTATCAAAACAATCTTCGTTGTTGCTAGGCAACCTGCTGTGCCATCTTAAAAAAATTGAAATTAACAGAAATTAAAAATAAGATTAAGGGCCTGTATAGCCTGGTGGGTGGGGCATTAGACTCGTGTCCGTTAGGTTGCGGGTCCGAACCCTCCAGCCGAAGATTCCCTGTGTGTGTGGTGGTAACTGACGTTGTATAAATCTGTAGTGGTCACAAAATCTTCCATGTCGAGAGTCTAAATTACGATCTGTGGTTGAGTGAATGAAAAATCACGAATTACGTTCACCCTATAAAAATTGTTGTAACGTGTGAGTGGCAAATTCGTACACTTGTCCCTAGATGGCGCACTGAAAAAATCAAGAGAGTCACCCCATTGACTCAAATCGCTGTCTACGTCACAGCTAGCTTGTCGAATGGCAAGTGACATGAGAACCAACACAATGAACACACACACAAAAAAAACTTTAAAAAAAAGGGAACATAAAAGACGCTACAGGACTACACAAAAAGATTAATTATGCATTTAAAAGCAAAGGAAAAAGTTTCCTGATTGTTTTTAAAATATTTGATAATATAATTATAAATTTATCTAAATAGGCATATGGATGTTCTCACTATCCACGTTATAATTAATCACATTTGCTTTTAAAACAGCAATATATCGCTGTATAAATACTCATAAAATTGCTCGAAAGGTTTGTTGTCTTCAATCATCAATTAAAGCACTAAGTCGTTGGTGGCAGTAAGAGATTCATACTGAATCGTGAATACTGTTTAACAAATTATTCTTTGTATTTATGTATTTAACTTCTATATCAATTTATTTGAATATAGGATTTTGAGTTCGGATCATTTTTAATAATTTTGCTTTCCATACAGATTACTTTTTAAAAGAATTTAATGATCCAGTTCCTAGTTCATAAGTTAATAATTTAGGTTTCTGCGCAATCTTTATTTTTGGTTTTTAATTAGATGCGTGACAGCATCGAACCATTTTGAGCTTACATATTCTGAAGCAACTGGCAGATGAATATCGGGCTCTACAATTTTTATTATTATTATTATTTGTCCACAAACCGGACCCAACAGATTTGATGTGCATCATAGGGATACGCCGTTGTTCATTGTTCTATCAGTCACAGTCATTAAGGGGATAATCCTCCATCGAAGATAGGTGCCCCGATAAATATGTCATCGAAGTCGAAGACGTGAATCATATATAACATAAACGGCAATTATTTATTGGAATCGAGTCTCAAATTCCTTGTTTCCATGCTGAGATTCTGCCTGGTTGAAGATATGGTGGTAGCATAGATACATATATTATTTAATGTTTAAGCACAATGGAGAAAAACGAGAATGCAGATTAGTTATTTTTTGTCTAAAATTTAGAGCTCATATGCAATTGTTGTTTCTAGCCTGACATTCTGCTAGTATGTCGATATGACATATGAGGTATAATTGGATTTAAAACCAACTGAAGTGATTTTTCCTCGACTTTCAGGCTTGCTAATATTGGATAGCAGCGATTCTCAACTTGTGGGGTGAGCCCCTAAAAGAGGGGGTGCGAACTCACTAGAGAGGGGTGAGAATATTAAAGAGAAAATATTATTTAAAAAAATTGATTAGCCGACTGAAAGGAAAGCACATATACACACAGAAACAAAATACATCTCGACATATTTAATAACGTATGAAAGTAAAACACTTTACTGAATTGAAAACTGGGTAGCTAATGCTGAAAGGTTGAGGAATGCTTTTTTATAGAATGGAATGTAATGAGTTGAAAACTGGGCAGCGAATACTGAAAAATTGAGGAAGGCTTTAATATAGAATAGTGTAAAAAGCTATAGAAAACTGTGTAGAATTTGGATGGTATCCTTTCCCCTTTTTGTGCCCAAGGTTTGGCGTAGATATGTGGTTATGGAGAAAACATGAAATATCTTTTGTCAAATTTATAGATGTTTCGCTATAAGTAGATAATGTATACACTTATGTATGAATAATTTTAATAACATAAAACCATCTATTTGATTTATCGAATCTAAAATTTGATTCAAATTTGATGTTGTAATGGGTAACTAATAACCTCTTATCAAGACAGGTACCTTTATTTTTGAATTGTTGCCTTCCCATGGACATGAACGGATGAGCAAATACAGATTTCGTCATATCAAGCATATAAATTTTCTATTTTATATAACAGTTACATACTAAATTTTATTTATGTTGCTGATTGGGTTTTTAAGATATTATGTCCACAGACAGAAAGACAGATGGACTTAGGTTCAATTTTTTAGATTCTGGAAGATTTGGCATGGAGATTCAGATATCACTGAATCGGGAGAATCATCAAAATCTCTAGTTCTAATCTTTTGACTATTGCAATACTTTCTCGTAGCATAGTTTTCGTATTAGAAAACGGAAAAAGACAGATGAATCGTATTCATAGAACTGATGCAATAGGTACTGGCGAATGGTTAAACTTGATGATGAATTGCATTTCTCAAGAAAATAGTATGTTGGTTGACCAAAGCAAATTTTGAATGTCTATTTGCTTTTTAATAACGGGTTTTCTTTCTTTTATGGTAGCATTAATAATTTGTTTATACAACTATATCATTTTTATGAAAAATTAATTCTTTGTTTCCTTGCTAAATAAAATCTCTTACATATTCATAGAATTACAGCACAGTATAACCAAACATGGTTCTTCCGCTATTAAATCACAAACAAACATAGAATTACGTGTATTTTTTATGCGATATTTGGTTCATAAATTGAAAAGTCAAATTAAGATATGGTAAAAGAATTTGATATTGAGATATACATGGGCAAGGAATAATAAATAAAACATCTGATACAGTCGTTTCATACCTCAAAATAAAATAATTTTATCTTTGGAACACTGATTCAATATGAAAAACCCAACTCCAATAATTAAAAAAAAAAACTCTAATTTTTTTATTACTCTACCATTGATGGAAACAATGCTATTCTCTGATTGGATTATTCTTTTCTCCAAAAACCCTCGAGACAAATAATCCTTTAAGAAAGAAAACTAATTATTGATTTGGGATGCGTGTTTCGCAGTTATTCGTTTTTAGATTTTCTTTTCTTTTTACACATATATCAAGCCTAACAATCGTAAGAATATTTGGATTTTAGATTTGGAATTTTTGTTTCTTTAAACAATGAGGACGCAGAATTTTTTTGAAGTACTTGAGAGTTTCGATTATCTGAATAAAAATAGTATAAGATTAGTTCAAGTATACGAAATTTCGATTTAATCTATATATTTTATTTCATTATTTATCAAATTAACTTTAGCAAACATATGGTAAGCACAACTGTAAGTATTCCATGATTTGTATGAAAAGGAAATCACAAATTAAATTATATATGAAAATTCATTCCAAACTACTACCCGTTTTATGCGACTAACTGTTTCAGATGAATAAAAGCTGCTAACGAATTTAATTAAATATTTTATATTTTGACTTTTATGACTTCCTTAACAAAGTGTTTCGATACTTAAAATTTTAATAAATATATAACTCGATTAATACAGAAAAATTGATAAATATGTTTTTAGATATGATATTTTGATATTTTAGAATTACAGTTACATTTGATAATTTAGAATTACAGTTATTATACTGTTCATTGTGTTAAAGAAAATAAAAAGAGTTATTAATTTTCTGTCATCTTATTTAAAACTTGATCTATATTTTAGGTTAGATTTTTAACTGATTCTCAATTTAAGTTTTACTTTTGTGTTCAATAAATTTTAAAAGTGTAATAGTAAAAATAACATTAAACAGAAAAAATAATAAAACAGTAAAAATATTAATAATAAACAGTAAAAATAAAATCAGTAATAAAATAGTAATAAACAGTAAAAATAGTAATAAAATAGTATAAAATTAAAAAAAAATTAAATAAAATATTATAAAATTAATTAGTATAAAATTAGCAATAAAATAGTAATAAACAGTTAAAATAGTAATCATAAACATTAAAAATAGTAATAATAAATAGTAAAAGTAGTAATAATAAACAGTTAAACAGTAATAATAAACAGCAAAAATAATATTAAACATAAATCTATTAACAAGGGAAGATAAACCTCATATATCTACATTATAGCAATGGAAGAAAACTCATGGATTCAATATTTGTAAAAACAATCGAAGTGTTTTTTTACAATATAATATACCTTTGTAAAATGTATTTAAAATATTTCTAAAAATTCGTTAAATATTGAAAAAAAGTTATATGGCAACCAAATTAGTATTATTGATAAAGTTTTGAATACTACTGTTAAATTTATTTATGTATTACATTATTTTCAATATACAAATTATGATTAAAATAAAGAAAAATTTGTTAATTTTTTTAAGATTCTCTTCTGCACATTCTCACTTTTTTATAATTTGGTCAATCAAACTATCAGTTTTGTAAAACACCAATAACCAGACAAACACAAGCGCATTCATTTTTATTATTAGAAGAGATAAATGTATATTTATTACATATATAATATATATGAGAATTCATTACATAAATATATAATATTATAATAAAGGCAGCCTAATAACATTTTTGATTATTCCACTTCGTCAAAAATCAGCCTTAGTAGTTTTACTGTAAGTTCTTAAAAATATTTTTAAGGAACAATTTTACAACTTTAAATGTTCCTTCAAACATTTTTTTTTTTTACTTTACAGAAATACAGAAATTTAAGATTCAATATTTTCAAAATCAAAATCGTATTCGTAATAGTGAAATATGGATCATAAAATTTGCACGGATCATATATTGCCATTTCTCTATCTAAATATGGGCTACAGACGAAGCAATTCTGTATGACTTGTCATGAGATTTTTAATTAACAACGAAATTTATCAACTTAAAGTATTCTGAGTTTGTGAGTTATTAATGAGTATTCATTTTTTAGTGCTTATGAACAGTGAACTTTTAATACTGTTCGCCACTTCTTGTTTTTGTGAGAAAAAAGGAAATAAGGATATCTGTATTCGATTAATTTCAAGGTTATTGAAATGCTGTATAAAAAATCTACTAACGCATGCATTTTATTTAGACATATTTATTACTAGTCATCTTTAGTGACCTGATAGTTCACCGAGATTAGTTATAATGTATTTAGATTTAAATCATCTAGTTATATTTTCATATCCATTAATTTGCTAAATTGGCAGGAATTAAAACCATGTTATTGCAATAGTCTCAAATATGTTGTCTTGATTCTGTATATCAAATGGAGACTGGTCCCATGAAATCATAAAATTATGAAAAATGCAATGTTCAACTATTTTCTAATTTTCGCGGTAATGTGAATTTATTTCTTATTCGTTTTTACACAGGTATCAACATAGGCCCTCTTCCTTAACTTTACACAATGGAGGAAAATTGTCATTAAATATTCAAGGAAGCAATAAAAGCATTTTAAATTTCAATTAAACAATGTGATCTAAGGACACAAATTAAGCACACAAAAAAATACATAATTACATAAATTTGAAAATTTTAAACTATTATATTATTAAAATGGTAATTTTCTTTAATTTGAAACGTTACAAAAATCATTATTAACCAATAATTGGTATATTAAGGTAGAAATCTCAAAAGGAAAATCTCAATAGAAATCTCAACTTTATTTATAAATTAAAATAATCATGCAGTTACTTAGTTTGAGTAATTTAGTTAGTTATAGTTAACTAGTTTATTTATTTATTTATTAAGTTAGTTAAAACATTAGTTGGTACTAATTTAGTTAATTAAATCTTTCTCTAAAACAGTATCAATAATGACGAAAAACTCCTGTTTTAACGAAATAATTTAGTTAACTATTTAAGTTAGTAATTTAATTAATTTTATTAGTTAGTTTGTTAATTTTTATTTAGCTGAAATCCGTATCAATTTTTTTTTTAAATTGCTTAAAAGTGCACTTCAAGGACATTCATATTTATCTGGTCGGCAGAAAGCTAACGCAGACACATTTAACTTCATTACTTGGAAAAGAAAATCTTTTGAATATTTTAAAATATTTTGAATAACATTGTACATGAACATTGTATCGAGTAGTACTTAGCATTTTACTTAATCGCTTAAGAAAAAACCAAATTCAACAACAAAAAAGTGGATGTATAATCTACGATCGCAAATTTCGTTATCAAATGATAATTTTATTATTTTTATATATATATATATATATATATATATATATATATATAACTTCCATTTTTATTATTTCTAGCTGGTAAATAGTTTTGGTGGTCGATTGATTTTAAGATGAAAGGGGGAAGGGAACCCGTCGTTTAACGCAGGTGTAGTCTGATAGTGCTGTGATTGTTTCGAAACAGCTTAAACTGGTTAATGATATAAACTAATTCTGAAAATTCGTAAGAATTCAGAGAATTAGTGATTTGGAAATTAAGTTGTAACTTTAGTTCTTAAGAATCGCCCAATGTGACAACTTGCTGCAATATTATCTAATACCTTAAAGGAGAAAAATGGATGCCTCAAAAATGATAAGTCACCAATTTTTTGTCTACGCATCTTGAGGCTTCAAAAACTTCAAACCAAAACAACATGTTCTCTCAAGATAAAATAAATCTGAAATTGAAAAAAAAAAAAAAAAAATTGGGAACTATTTGTTTGCAACTTTTTGTAAAGAAATGGCTCTCACTCTCTCATAGGCTTGCATACTTATCTATTCAGTGTGTATTTAAAAACATTTCAAACTCAGGAACGTTTTTTTAAACAATGAGTGAGTTCTAAACTACTTCTAAATTCTTCTCCAACTTGTATGAAAAAAATATTCAGTTTAGATGTTGGAGAAAAAATAAATCAAGCGAACACTGTTTACTCATAGTAAAAGTCGATTTATATACATAAAAAAAATACTCAACTGAATTATAGTAATGTTGTATGTTAGTGGACTTTTGTTTGGCATTTAGCCACATAAAAATGTCAACAAAAATTTAATGTTATTTTTTTGTAAAGGCCACTTAAAAATATAAAAGTAACTATTTTTCTTTCAGATAAATGGAGTCAGAACTTGAGTCTCGGAGTTTTCTACGCGATAAAATGAAATAAATGCCCTTAGAAATAACAATTAACTTTAGAAAAGGAGCTTAGAGTTCGGATTTTCTTTTTCTTTTTGGATTTCTTAAAGAAATTTTAAATTATTTTCTGTACAAAGCATGTTATTTTTTTTTCTTAATTAGAAGAAGTTTTAAAACTTAGTAATGGAACAGGAATGTATTCTTGTTTTGAAAATGTAGCAAAATGAGTTTTAGCTTTATTTTAACAATAATAAAAATGCTAAAATAAAGCTTAGATGCTTAAATAAAAATAATGTTCTGAAAGAAGTTGAAGCAAGCGGGAGAAATGGATTTTGTCTTTTGTATTGCAGTTAAGCTTCACGTGTGCTAATAATAATTGATTAAAAATAGTCCGTATTTAATAAAGTTACAATTTAATATTATGAAACTATCTTGTGTCTGCTTTGCTTTCGATTTTTTCTGTAAACGATGTATTTATCAAAAGACTACGAAACAAAATGCACTTGTATATGTATTCACCTACTTTTATGGATACTGCAGATATTGTCATTTGTTTTAGAGCTATCTGAATCAGCGCAAACCAAATTATAAATGCACTTCAGTGCAATTTATTAGATTTTAATTGTTGCGATATCAGGTATCGTTCTTGTCCTCTAACCGGATCACAAAATACAATCGTACACCTGGAAATAGCTTTAGTTTTTTTTTTCAATCAGAGTGTCAACGCGATTAAGATAGACTAAAACTTTTCAATTGTTAAAAGTAAATAAATATATTTTTGTTTATTACTTACGTAATGCCTAAAAAATACTAATGGTAAAATTACAGACCACATAAAATAATGTGAAATCAGAGGTAGATTGCACACATTTACGTTAAGAATAGTACTATGATGACATGTGATTTGACTCCAATATGAATGTTCAGGAAACACAATGAACCAAATAGGTTGAGGATTATTATAATAATCCAGCCTTAAAGTGAATCACAATTTGATGCCAAAAACTACATTGTTGGGAGAATCATTATACTTGAGATTATGCATAAAAGATTTAATTTAAATAAAATGCAATCAACATACACAACAAACAGGTCTGGAAAATCGGCTGGTTGGAAATTACAGTTTAATCTCTTTAAATTGAAAGTGTACTTCTTATGAATAAAAACTACAGATGAAAAAACAGCTAAGGATATTCTAACAGAGTGTGAAAAGTTAACGAAATTCAGTTCACATTTTAATATGTATGTACATTTTGATCTTAAGAAGCTATGCCAGATTATATCTTTATTGCGCTTTGAATTTTTAATTTTTCTTATTTACATGCGCATAGAGGGACAGACAAATATATTCCCCCAATGTAAGGATTTCTTTTTCTGAAATTCGTAACAAATTTATATAGATGGTTCGGTTGTTAAGATATATTTACTCACAAATATTTCTGAAATGGATTCAAACTTCAATATCAATATTTGGTTGATTTCCATACCTTTTTTAATAAGTAAGTAAGTAACGAATATATTCCAAAATGCAAATTTGCATTATTTTCTTTTTCGGATATTAGTTTGAATTTATCTCAACTACAAAAACAAACTTTCATTTGCGATTACATATTTTATTTGATCTTCTAGATCATTCATTAAACAAGTGCTTGATAGTAGTTGAAAATCATACGATAAAATGTTACAGAAACTATAAAAATATTTTCATTACCGTAATAGTAAGTAAAATAAATATGCTTCTTTAACTTTAATTTGCAGCTTTTAGGGAACTAATAAAGCCCTTGCTTTCCATCCAAAAAAATCTACTCCAAAAAAACTTTCCTAAAAACACTTCGGTAATAACAAAGGATTCTTGCTCAAAGAAATTAGTCCGAAAATGTATGCTTTTGCTCTCTGGATCGATATTTCAATTAGAATTTCTCGAAACTGATAATTACTTCCGGCGATTTTTCTTCATGTCCTGGCATTCCAAGGAAGTTAATAAGATTGCGAGGAAGTCGAGTGACTTATCAGTGTAATTCACTCGGAAGCAAGTTCTTTTACCTGCACGAAAGATTTGTAATTGTCTCATGGAAATTAAGGGATGCTTAATGAATGGGATGATTCTTTCTGAAAACAATTGATTGGAGATATAACCAATATAAATGAAAATTAGTGGCTTTGTAGTTAAGTGCTTAGTTTAAGAAGCTCTTTTTTTTAATGTCTAGACTGGCCCAATATTCGTTATGCGAATATATATTGTTTAAAAAGTCTGTAGCAAAATTTAGAAATTTAAAATAGTGTCCAGCTTTTGAAAAAAAGTATAGTATTAGTTGCTTGAAATATAATATACTATTCGAAGAATATGCTTGTATAAATGCTAAAATCTTTATATATCCTGTTGTAATATTGATTGATCTGAAGTTTCATATTATCTGTTCAAATTTTAAGAACGCATGCCGTTCGAATATAAAACTGTTCAGGTTTTAAGAAAGTCTGAAGTGCATGATTCTGTTAAAACATAAAACTTTTCAACTTTTAAGATAGTATCAAGTGCATGATACTGTACATGCATTACATTATTCAACTTTTAAGAAAGCTTCAAGCTGTTGAAAGATTTTGCCAATTGCAAGAGGAATGCCGGCGACATCAGAGATCATCGAATGATGATTTTGTAGCTGTATAATTTTGTTTACTTTAACAGAAAACATCAACAGCATGATATTTGAAAAGTTTATAAGTTAGTTATGCGAGGAATACTTTCGTTTCTACAATTCATTTAGCTATAATCTCACAGTTTTATAGTACATTATGGGACATGTTAATAGCAAACTCATTGAAGAATTTAATCCTTTTAAGAAGAATGGTGCATTCTTCAAGGATCATCATCTGATTTTTTGGAACTAAAGTTGTACAATGCTCCCTGCTCTGAAGAGTCTACTTTAACTTTGTAAATCAAAGTATCTCATCCAACTCACGGGTACTTTAGAGGAATAGAAGTGGCAAACCAAATGATCACAAAATGAACTTGTTATAGATAATAACTCTATTTTAACAAGAATGACGTTTGAAATAAAGAAAAGATCTCACTCTCATTGTTTCCCCTTTTTTTCCTGATAATAGTTCACTGTTTCTCTTTCTGATCCCTTGCTATTTTTTCTTTTTGAAATATATCTTAAAGAAGAAAGTTTTGCTATTATTAATTGAAATTAGAATTTTCGTATCGTTTAGGAGAAATATGAAATCCATATAAGAATCCTCTTTGCAACAGGAACTTTTAGACCCTTTAACATGCCTATAATTTTCACAGAAGATATGCTTTTTAAAGTGGGATATTGGATCATAATGTTTCTTATGAATTTATCACCTTTATTTATGACTGCGATTCTAATATATTTGCAATCATTGCAACTGAATTAAATTTCTTTCTGTATTATTTTTTGAGAAGTTCAATTATCTGAAGGATACATAGAAAAACTTGTAATTGTCAAAAAAAAAACGTCCTTAAATGATTAGAAGACCTTCTAAAGATCCAAAACGCCATCCATTGAATAGTCTTTAGATATCTGTGAACATAATAACAAACAGATTGGTATTTAGATACCTGTGAAAAAGATAACAAATAGAATGATATTTAGATATATGCGAACATGATAATAGCTATTGGTTAGGCTTATAAAATATGATTTTAATTTTAGAATTTTAGAAAGAAATGCATTTTATAATGAAACAAGAATTGACAAATTGGATCTTGGAGATTGATTCTTTGGCTTTTTTTCTCCATATTGTTTTAAATATATCTATGGAATTTTCAATGAAATCTATCTACAAGTTGATTATTTCCTTGTCTTAATTTTCGTAAGTACATCACGTAATTGCTTCAAATTTTATTACACTAGAAGGGTCAATTTTAATTTATGATCTGAAATTCACTTTAAAAGTGGGTTCCTTTGTTCTGTTAAATTTGTCAAGCTATCGATTCAATGTCAATCTACGGTCTCATTCATATTTAAACAAGACAATTCAGAAATGTTTCTAAATTTGAAATTGTATAGTTATTGCATAATTTTGATAATTAAGTTATATATCTATACCTAATTTGGAACTGAGATAATGTGAAGAAACTGTTATAAAATTTTCACTATGATCTTTCCACACTACTCTGAAACAAAAAATAAAAAAGTACAAAATTACTCTGGTCATTGCATACTAAATGAATAAATGAATTTAACCTGAATTAAGATTAAGTGAATGAATAAAATGGAAGTTAAGTTTAAATGAAAAGGAATTAAGATCACATGAATGATTAAATTATAAATTTATTTTAAATGAATGAATGGATGTTAATTAAAATCAAATGAATGAATAAAACCTGAATTAATTTTAAATTTGGGAAGAAGATAGGAATTAAGATCAAATAAACGAATAAAATATGAATTAATTTTGAATTATGAATTAAATATGAATTATGATAATCACAATCTTTCAGTGATGCTTAATACTTTTTTTCCTGCATTTCCACCTTTCTTTCGATTTTAAAATATCCCAAAGCCATCAATTTCTCATTGGGATAAAACTAACTTCATAATAATATTTCGGTTATTTCTTCCACTTGTGAGAAAAACATTTTGAAGAATATACTTTTAAAATGTAAATTGAGCTGAGATAAGTGATTTTCAGCCGGAGATACGCTTAGTTAACTGGCAACGGTCCAAAATCAATTCTTTACTGATAAAATAAAAGTATGCTAGTTTCTTACGCTTATTTTGAAGTTTATATTTAATTAACATGCATATTTAAATATTCAGCTATATATTTTTGCAGAGAGAGAAAATATTTAATTTTTATAACTTATGTAAAATAAATATAAATTTAAAAGACATCGATTTTACTTGGAGAAATTGATGTAAGATTTGAAATGCTCCTTTCCACAGATTAAAAAAAAATTTTAAATGAAGTAAAAAGAAAATTAATACAATTTCCGTTTAAATAATTAAAAAAAATATTCGAAACATCATCTCATAATAATTCCATCCTTTGTCATTGATTCGTCTTCTTTTTTTTTCGTTAGGCATGATTGCGACAGCTATTACATTTTGAGGATAGCTATTTTTTCATCATCCAATTTACAAAAAAATACCCTCTTATGAACATTATCTTTTTAAAAGACAATCTAATGTTTTGAAAAGTTTGACGCATTAATAAGGAATAAGTAGAAAAATTAATAGTTATTTTTGTTTAGCTGCGTGAGAACTATTAAAATATTTATTGTTTGCTGTTTGGCTAAATTCACTTATATAAAAATAAATTGTCGAATAGGAACAAGAAATAAAATAGGTTTCAAAATTGATGTGAAGAAATGTTCATAGAAACTCCACAAACAAAAATATAAGATTAAAAATTTTAATAAAAGAAAATGCGTAGGAAATCATAAATAATCAATTTTTCTCTATTTTTTTTATTTTAATTTTAGACTATTTTATGACTAATGACCAAAATAGAACGGTATAAGTAGTGTAGAGTAAAAATTAAAATTGAAAAATCTACGAAGAAGTTTAGTTAATCCTTTCATAATAAGAGTTGTAGAAAATTGGCGATTATACATTTATTATTTGTCCGCCATTTATAGTTATCATCGTTTCGTGATAATCCAGATTCATTTATAAACAATTTTATTCTTATGCCTTTTTATTTTATCTGACTATTCATCACAGTTATAATCACTTCGCAGCTATTTGTTATATTTTTATCAGATTTATTTATTTGTCATTTCATGGCTTTTCTATCTTTTTTTGTTATAGTCTGGAATGATTTACTTTTCTCATTTATCTGCCGTTTCATCGCATTATGAATTCATTCATTATTAATATTTCCCAATTATTTGTGTTCTATTAAAATTAAGTTCCATTCCTAAATATTTGTTTTAATTTTAAATAATTTTTATCATTCATCCTATCATTACAGTCCTATTTTATTTGTTATTAGTTACTGTTATTAATTATTTTTCTTATTTGTAAGTCGTTTCGCACACAGATACTGCTCATTCGTAAATATATATTGTAATTATAAAGTATTATTATTATTCTTTCTTCATTTATGTATCCGTATCTTACATGGGAGAGAAAATTTATTACTTATCCGCCTGCTCATTACAGATTCATTCCATTCCTGGCTATCTGTTTTTGTTTTATGCCTTCCTCATTTATTCCCCATTTCATTACACCATCGTTTCATTCATTATTATCTACTAGCCGCTTTTGGCGACCAGCTGGTTCGCCATGAGTAATGCGTTCTAAAATTTTCAATTAAATCACATATTCATTAGTCAAAATTTAAGAAATAGTTAACGTTAAAAGATTCAGTTATTAGTAGTTAAAGAGTCGGTAACTTTATTCGAAAAAACTTTTTGAGTTTAATGCTCTAACAATTTATCGATTATGCTTCCAAAATATTAAAAATGTTTTTTTCGGTGATGTTGCCAAAATGTTAAATATGTTTTTTAAAGAAAGCAAAAAAGGGGAAAAATTATTGAATTAATGATACAGATATTGCAAACGATTATAGAAATATGCCATTAAGTCGGGATTTCAATGCGTACCCTGTCTAAATTCAACCAGGTTTACTGTAAATAAAGATAATTTATGGAATTAATTATATAACTATTGCAAACGATCATAGAATCCATTGCCTTGCATTTATTTTTTTAGAAGATATCTCATTTTATATTTATGTTATTTTATCCAGTCACATGCTGAAAGTTGTATTTCTTTAGATTTGATTTGCGATGATAGTTTTTTTTTTATTTGAACTTCCTGCATTGTTTTATTTTATTTTATCCAGTCACGTGCTCAAAAAAACATGGTTAAAATATTTCTTTAAAAATTCGTTAAAAATAGAAGCTTGAGTTATACATTAAAACACTGATACCACAAGTTCATCTCTTTTTAATTAAAAGCTAAATATTCTTCATTTTTTAAAGCATTTATAGACTCATGCTACATACTATGCAGCTATTTACTTCATTTAGACTTTTTTATAGATGTATTTCTATTATTAAACAAGACTGATTTATTTAATTAATAATAGTGTAAAAGTCACAAAAAATTCTTTGCATTTTTTTTTTTTTTTAAAGAAAAAACATATTTCATATTTATTTCATTTCATGCAGACACGTGCTGAAAATTGCATTTTTAAATGTTTAATTTGCAATAATTATTTATTTTTTTAATTTGTGTTTTTATCTATCTGATGGCAACCTATTGATAAAAGATAATTTTTCCCCTTCCACTCGTAACGTGCTCCTGCAGATTAAATTTTATTGTTTTGTCCGAAATATATTGTTGAAAAATATATTAGGTTGGTGCGTATGAAATGTCGGATTCTCTTTACATGCGGACGTTTGTCTCCCTGTTTTCGTTATACTTTTGTCTTTGGCATAACCTCATTCATAGTCGTATTGTCCATTGCCAGAGACTCATTTCAGCAAAATAGGTTTTCTCGAAGGTCTTCCCTTTTGTTATTTCTTTTGAGTTTATTGCCGATATGAATTCTGCCGACAAAAGCTTCACGCAACATAAACCAAGCGTTTGGGGAGAATAGGTTAACGATCGGAAAGTGCAGCGTTGGTTCGAAAAATTTCGGACTGGCGATTTTTCACTGCAAAATGAGCCGCGCGGAAGACCCAAAACGTCTGTGAAGAATGATGACCTGAAGGCTCTAGTGGAAGCGGATCCAGCCGTATCCACGAGGGAACTTGCTATCAGGATGAAAGTTGACCATACAACGATATTGAGACACCTTTCTGAGATTGGCAAGGTTAAGAAGATGGACAAGTGGGTACCGCACGCACTGACAGAGCGAAATAAGCTGGAACGAACTGGAATATGAAGTTTTGCAGCCTCCACCATATTCACCGGATCTCTCGTCGACCGATTTTCATTTTTTCAAGCATTTAGAGCTGTTTTTAAGGGGCAAACACTATGAAAATGAAGACAGTCTAAAAAACTCGATATCAGAGTTTATTAATTCTAAAGACCAAAATTTTTTTAAGACAGGCATCTACGCTTTAAAATCTCGTTGGGAGAAGTGTATTGAAGCGAATGGAGCATACTTTGATTGAATAAACAGCTTTTGAAGAAAGATATGCAGTTTTATACAATCACTTAAGAATCCGACATTTCATACGCACCAACCTAATAGTTGAAATGCTTCTTTAAAAATTCATTACAAATAGAAGCTTAAGTTAAATGGTAAAATACTGATACTATTAGAAAGCTATTTTTTTTTAATCTTTAAATTGATATTAAAACCATGTTTATCCGATAATATTTTCGGAAGTTATGGCGGAAAAACGTCGAAATTTCGCTTAAATTTTAATTAAAAATTCGAAAAAAGGGCTCCGAGGTGCACATTCCCGACCTCCAAGGTATACATGTACCAAATTTGGTAGCTATAGGTCCAACGGTCTGGCCTGTAGAGCGCCAACACACACACACACGCACACACACACACACACACAC